>VYZW01043352.1:7200-23929 GCA_013401315.1 Balaeniceps rex | reverse complement strand
CTAAAACATCCCTGTATTATCAACACTGTTTCCAGCACAAACCCAAAACATAGCCCCATAGTAGCTCCTATGAAGAAAATTAACTCTACCCCAGCCAAAACCAGCATGCCCTGCTATCAGGATGATAATGGTTTCTGTTTCTTTTTGTAAAATAACATATCAGTCAGATGTTAGCCAGCATTGCAGGAAAGAGGCAAAAATGCAGCAGTAAAGAGACCCCAATATACCTACCAGGTGATGCTCATAATGCTGAAGGCACCAAGGTCACACCTGTAAGTTCAAAGACTTAACACTTGGTCCTTCATTCCTACATTTGTTCATCCAGCCTCTTTGGTTCTGTGGGCAAAATTTCGTGGTGGGAGCCACTTAAAACTGGCTCATGAATTCACCAGGATATGAGGAGTTCTTTAAGAATATGAAGCATTTTTACATGTAATACTATTTAGAAGTTTACTTTTTTCTGTGTGACTAATTTCATTATAATTTCAAGCTGTGATGTTACACAACAGAGAGAATCACCCTCAGCTGTTATAGTCCCTTTTATTCTCTGCCTCTTGTTTGGTTTGCCATTGAAACTTTGGGACAAATGCCTCAAGAAATGGTGCAACAGTCTCTCTAAGGCTTTGGAGGCCTGGACAAAGCATCGGAGAGAACATGCAACGTGCAACTTATGCACTAGGGAATCATGAAGAAGACATTCAGTTATTGTTTTTTGTTTTCTGAGTAAAATTACTGTTGTAATTAAATTAAAATGCAGAACTCAGGCTTATGAGGTATTCAGTGCCCTCTGCTCCTTCTGACGACAGTAGGTCTGAAGAGTGACAGTTCAGATTTTTTTTCCCCCTCCCATGGCTGTATACCACAGTGACATTTGTTCCAATCCTGAGATGGCATTTAGATTAAACATCTGGAATCCAAGTCTCTAACTCTGCTTAAAAGACTAACTCCAAGGCAGATAATAAGACTATGAGGATAAACTGCTGCTTCAGATGCGTGGAAATATTGTTTTAAAGAACTATGTGTCTGTCATAGGAATTCAGGACTAGATTTGGGGCTTTTTTAAACTCCTTTTTAAAAATGTTGGTTTATTATTGGGTATGGTCTGTGTTTGTGTTACACTAAAATATAATTGACTAGAAATGAGTCTTGACACATTGTGCTTTTTAGGAGGCCACTACTCTTTAAAGAAAACCTTTATTCAATGAGTTACAAGTGATGTGTCCTAAAATATGAATTTCCAAATATGGATTAGACCTTACAATATAAAATAACTTGTTTTACGCCCAAGCAAATAATAAGCTCACTTGTCTGATATTAGGCATTAAAGTAGGATTAAAGGTGTCTTAAAAAAAAAGAAAGAAAGGAGGAGTCCTTGAATATAACTTCAGAAGGGCAAGGTTTTGTACTTTGTGTATGCTCCCTATACATTTGACTTTGGATGGAATGACAGTGCAAGAGCAGATTTTGAGAATGTCAAGGGGGAAATGTCAAAATTCCGTTCACTTAATTTTGTGAAGACGCGAGTCTTAGCTGCATGTCTTCAGTATGCCAAAGTTAAAATGCAGTTGCCTCTGGAATGAAGCCAACAACAGAGAGTGATTAGGCAGTATCAGTGACCAATTATTTATGCATCTCACCTTAAAAGTCCACAAGGATCAAGGCAGCCCCACCAAGAGTCTGGGCTGAAGCACCCACTTGCAAGAAATGTCGTCAATGCAATTTCTGTTTTGGAGGAATCAAAGTCGATATTAAGCCTGCTGGTAACTGAACAGGTTCCATAGGTGTGTATATCACATGTTGCCTCCAGTATCACTGGACAAATCTTATTGCTGCTTTTTATGCCTCTATCACTGAAAGCGAAAAGAAGCAAACGGGGGAGGAGAGAAGGTTTGTCTTCGCTGCTCTTTTTATGATCTTGCCTTTCAATTCTGATGCTCAGGGAGCTGCAGAATGACACTATTGCTCAAAACTGGTTTTGTTCTTGGATTCTTCCCTTACTTAGAAACATAGCTTTTAGATGAAGGAGAAAACAATTATTTCTTCTACTAAATATTAGTAGGCTGGAGTTAATTGAGGATGCAGGCAAAACTACAGAAATCTACTTAATGGAATGCATCTGAGTTTCCATGTCCTGTGCAGAAATGAGAAACCGAGAAAAAAATGTAGGTGTCACGCTATAGTGATCTGAATGCGGGAGATTCATTTTAGAGAATGACTGGCATTTTTGGGGAGGGAAGATTTTTTTTTTTTTTCTAAATCTGAATTAAAATATGAGCACACTTGCAAAGTGAGATTAAATCTAATGAAACAAAATGTGGGACCAAAATCTGGTAGTCAGCAATGAAAATAAAAATAATGTGTGACACAAATGCTTTCCATTAAAAAACCTCAGCATGGTAGATGGATCTTGTCCTGTTTGAAAATATAAGGTCTTGTATGTCTCTGCAAAATGCACAAAAATGGGCTCCTAGAATTTCAGTACTTTGACAAAGCCTTAAAAAGAGCTGAAAACAAGGGAGTCCTCACTCTAAACGTCAGCGACTTGGCAAGGCTTTGGACAGTTGGCATTAACATCAATGCTAGTGTTCAGCTGACATCCTTGTTCAATGTATCTTTCTTACTGCAACTGGCAAGGGACAAGAGCTATTGTGACTGAAACTTTGAAAGCAATATTTAATTAAGTAAATTGATGTGCTCATTGGGAAACTGCAAATCATTTCTATGTGGCCTTTTTTTCTTTATTAAAGGCTCTTGAAGGGATGCTCTTTGCATTCAACAAAGTTATATCTTTACAATAAGTACTTAGTGGTTTGCATGTTTCAGCTCTCTCTTTGCTTGGTACGTATCTGGGGTGGAGTTTTTCCTTTAAACCTATGCATTCTCCACCTACATCTTCAGAAAAAAATACAACATTAGATGGTGTTTGACTTGTGCTGAAGGTACAAATCATCCTTCATATTGAAGTCTGAAATGTTTTTCAGTTCTGCTTAAGGACCCAAGCAAGGAAAAAAAAAAAACCAACAAACATTTCAGTGGGTTGCTTCCCCCCTGCTTCCAAAAATGTTTTTACATACACAGCACTCATGGAAGTGAAAAGGAGAAAAATGCTAACATTTTGGAGGGGAAAACAATTAGCAGCTTGTACAGGGAGATTTAATCATTATCGTCTGCTAGGGCTTCCTGAAGAAGAGGGAGAAACCAAAATGTGAACACTAAGGGGTTAACCACAGCATTGAGAGCAATTTTTCTATTGTTTCTCTATTAATATCATTCACCAACTTACCACTCATCACCTTTTCCAAGTAGTCTCCCTATAGCAACAAATGGCGCCATAGACAAACCAGATGCAATCTCGTCTCTGTTTTCTTTTCATAAGCATTCACAAATTTGTTTAAAAAAAAAAAAAAGGAAAGTGGGAGAAAAATATTTATTTTGTAGAAGCTGCACCAAAGAGCACTGAGAACAGGGGACTCTGTTTCTGCTGTAACCCCCTCTGCTATCTGATGGGCCTCTACATTTCTGCGGTATGATTTGATTTCCTTAAAGGAGTTGTTCTGTGTCATTGAAATGCACCTAGATTCCCTTCACAGCAATCTTAATGATCCTGAGCTTGTATTCTGAATGTTTAAAGCATGCTGTCAGAGCCCTAGGTCCAAAATTGGACGCTGTTCCTCTCCACCTTTAGTTTGCAGCTAATTTTCATCTCTCTGTTTAATTCCATAACACAGTATTAGTTTTCCCTAGTGACATATCTGCACTCAGTTGCTACATACATGTTTTTCTGTCTGCAGCATGACAGCATGAATGCATGGACTGTTTTTTTCTAGCAATGTTGCTCAAAGTCCTTAACTTTATATCTTTCCTTTACTAGGTAAATCCATTATTTTTCCCTAAAAAGAAATTTATTGCTTTTCTCCTTTTTTGGTCTCTAAGCTGACTTTAAAAGATGGAATGCATTTGTCTGTCTTTACGTGGAGAACAACCATATGCTTTATTTGAATGTAGGTTATTTCAGTTTCAAAAAAACCCCAAACCCAACAAACAAAAAACCCAGCCCAAACCCCAAACTTGTGAAAACAAAGTGTGTCCACAAGATCAGATAGTTTGTATCTCTTTTCTTGCAGTTGAATCTGAGATGAACATAAAATGCCAAGTGTCCTCATTATAATAGCAGATTTCTAGGTTTTTACAAGCATAAACAATTGTTATATATATGAGATTACTTATTTTCCTTTGATGCATCTTTTTTATAACTTACGAAATTTTTAATGAGCTGCACAGACTAGGGTATCATATTGTGAGTGAGTGCTTGTCAGCAGCCCAGGTAGAACTTCTGGAGACTGGTCAGATGAAGAAGTCATCCTCCTCCATTCAACCACTGAACTGCAGCAAAGGCTAGCCAAAATCGATTTAAAACAGTTGTTGTTCTACAGCAGCAATTACTGCAGTTGTTACAAGGAAGTTAGATGATCATAAATGGGAGAAGAGGAGGCCGAGGGGAGACCTTATCGCCCTCTACAACTACCTGAAAGGAGGTTGTAGCGAGGTGGGTGTTGGTCTCTTCTCCCAAGTAGCAAGTGATAGGACGAGAGGCGATGGCCTCAAGTTGCGCCAGGGGAGGTTTAGATTAGATATTAGGAAAAACTTCTTCACGGAGAGGGTTGTCAAGTATTGGAACAGGCTGCCCAGGGAGGTGGTTGAGTCACCGTCCCTGGAGGTATTTACAAGACAGGTAGACGACGTGCTTAGGGACATGGTTTAGTAGTGGACAGGTACGGTTGGACTTGATGATCTNTCAACCACTGAACTGCAGCAAAGGCTAGCCAAAATCGATTTAAAACAGTTGTTGTTCTACAGCAGCAATTACTGCAGTTGTTACAAGGAAGTTAGATGATCATAAATGGGAGAAGAGGAGGCCGAGGGGAGACCTTATCGCCCTCTACAACTACCTGAAAGGAGGTTGTAGCGAGGTGGGTGTTGGTCTCTTCTCCCAAGTAGCAAGTGATAGGACGAGAGGCGATGGCCTCAAGTTGCGCCAGGGGAGGTTTAGATTAGATATTAGGAAAAACTTCTTCACGGAGAGGGTTGTCAAGTATTGGAACAGGCTGCCCAGGGAGGTGGTTGAGTCACCGTCCCTGGAGGTATTTACAAGACAGGTAGACGACGTGCTTAGGGACATGGTTTAGTAGTGGACAGGTACGGTTGGACTTGATGATCTTAAAGGTCTTTTCCAACCAAAGGATTCTGTGATTCTGTGGGAGGAAGATCAGTTCAGCAATTGTGAATCTTTGCTGCTACTCATTTCTCAGTATGAAGCCTTGAATAAATGGAATTAACTTGTGTTTCTTTAGAAAATACAATTGAGGCAATATTTTATACTTGCCACCAAAATGCAGAAAAACTCATTAGTAAAAAGAAAATTAACATTAGTTCCTTGCTATCAATTGCACAACAATTATATTCAAGTTTTTCCCATCTCATTTGGTGATTTGCATATACGTATGTGCATATAGGCTGCTTGGCCTATTTAAATAGTAATGGAAAGACCTGAAAAGTTTATTGCCATATGTGTAAGATTTTTTTGAGAACTTCTGTCACCTCTTTGACCGGTGGGGAGCTTTGCTGTATGATGTTAGTGGACCAAGACTTTGCCCAGTGTTGCTAGCCCCTAACACTTGCAATCTGCTGAAAAGCCAGTCCAGTTTCCTGGCTGAAGTTGCGTTTGAGGTATCTGTGGCTCTTGGTGTTGAACAGGAGAAAAAAACCTTATGCTTGGATAGATTTTCCTGACTTTTGAAGAGCATCTTGTCTCCTTATCTGTTGCAGACTGCGCTGTAAACACTTCTTTAACGGCTTCCAGAGCTCGTTTCCACAGGCACAACATTTGGCTATGCCATCTGATTACCACCGAAACAGAGGAAAACAGTCTTACACAGTCACTTTGTTGCCTGTGTTATACTCTATTATCATCCAGCCAGTGTTTACAGGATGCCACAGTTAACGCTGCCCAGATGCTCTATCTGTGGGAAACCTAGAAACCAGGCAGCACCGACCGCCAGTGTTTTCCGAATTCAGCCGTCTTATCCGAGGTCTAGCCTGTTTGTGCAAGCTGGGGTCACCCCATGGGCTGGGTGTGCTGTCAGTTAGCCCTGGCAGGAGATAGCACTGCTGAAGATGTTGAAGTTTGTGTTTAGGCCACTTACGGCTTTTCAGCAAACATTTTAGAACAAAGTGATGTGGTTTCACTGGCAGCTTGTTGACCTAAGAGCATTTTTTAACATAAGACTACGGCAGGAATACCGCCTCCTCTGTAACTACAGGAATATTTTCTGCAGTTGCTAGCAAAACACATGGATATTGCAAGAGTTGCGTGGTTTCCAGAAGATAGACTGTGAATGGTATTTAGCCTGTATTTTTCTTTGGTCATTATTTTTGTGTTTGGATGTACATTTTTTCCATTTTACTATTTCACACACGTGCTGATGACTGCTAAAATCAGGTATATCAGCTTTTCAAGGATCAGCTTTCTTAGAATAGCTTTCTCTCAAGGAACACAGAAAATAACATTTTCTTATGACAGATTTTAGAGTGCATATATCACATTCACATACCTACCAGTCCTAAGAATTGAAGAAGTAAAACCATTTTCAGCCATGCTGAGGGGATATTGGAAATAAAATATACAATCAAACTATGTAGTGTCATTATAAATTCATGCCAATGATATCTTACTGAAAAGAGTTAATATTTTTCATAAAGTAAACACTTCAGAAATGGTCGCATTCCACCAAATGCATATCTGGAGTATAAAAAAATGTCAATCATTTGTAGCACCTCCATTCATTTCCTACAAATCGTGTAAAAGGCGCAGAAATCTCTGGCCTACACAACTTTTAAAAATTGTATATCTGTTGTTATGTTTTTTTTCAATATGCATTTAAATTTCATCATCCCTTTTTTGAAACTTTTTTTTTAACTGGGTTCTTTGGAGTTGTGTATTTCTAGTTAAGAAAGGCGGGTTTTTCTGGTTTATTTCCTGAGGAATTAATGTTTCGTTTCCTGTATATTTTGACCTTCTTATACAAGAAACTTTTGTGTACAACACACAAACGACCCCGTTAGCTGAGGACCTACCATGCTTTTAAGCCTGTGAATAGACGTTTCTTCCTTTAAGGGCTGGAGGTAGGGTTCTTTTAACTGCTTCATATCCACATTCCAAAACCTATTTAAAAACCTGAGTCTAAAGTCCAGCTGACAATGAACTCTATTTTCAGCTAAAACCCCCTCCACCCCCGCTATGCCACACACTGTTTCTGCTGCTGGTCCACTTGTGATAAAGACCAAAACTGTTGTTTGGCTGACATGCAGAAGGAGTTGTTTATCAAAAGGAGGCTATTCTAGGAGGATATGCTCTTTAAACAGAACAATGGGGATTTTGAAGATAACCAAATCAGTACTACATAGGTGTTAGATCTGTTTTAAATTGTTTCTGTGTTGGAAAGTAGGAAGGGGCCCGGGTATTTGGCTTTGAATCCCTGGCCTGCAAGTGTGAAATGGCTAAATCCAAATTAGCTGCCAACTGTGCTTTGTACTGCGGCTCATGTGCATCTATAGGGCATGAGCACAGCACCTGGGGAGCACAGCGCTGGGGGTGCAGGGAAAGGGGCCTCAGAAAATCCGATTTCATTTTATGATCCAGCTGTACCTTGTGCTTCACCCAGGGTTTTTTAATCCATCCTTGGTGCTGCCTAGTTCAAATGGCAGTTCCTAAAAGCAGATCTACAGGTAGAGTCACCTTTTACTGGTTAGATCAGGTTATAGACACATACCCATTCTACTGATGTAAATTAACTGGTTTCTGGACATGCAGAGAAGAATCAATAGCTGGTAAGTGGGAGGAGTAAACCAAGGAACCTCATGGGAAACTTAGTTCTGTACAGAAGATCAGCAGATGTATGTGATGCGTTTTTGTTTGCTCACCCCTTCTTCAGAGGAAGAATCTCACCAAGAATAAAGGTGACCTTCAAAGGCAAGGGAGAGGAACATTACATTTTCTGTCAAGCTCTTAGATGGCTGTTTCTCTTCTAAACTATGACAATCCCTAGTTTTCTCTAGTGAAAGCTTTTCTTCAAGTATTTTTCTAGATATTTGTGTTATTTTGGAATAATACCCTAATAGCTGTCACCAGGTCCAACTGAAAATTCCCCTTTCTCACTTACTTGCAGTGGTCTTTTGTGGCACAGTAATGTCATTTAAAAATCTCCTTCCAAAACTAAAAAAGTGAAGATTCCCTATAAATAAAGAAGTATCAACTTTTTTTTCCTTCTTTTTTTTTTTTCCTTTTTCCTGGCTAACAGCCAACACTTCTGCCTGTTTTCATATAATGCTTCTATACGTGAAAAGAAAAGGAGCAGAAAACTTTATTCTTCTCTAGTGCTGATCATATGCAAGTGATTTATTTAAGGCCACACAGTGAATTGCTTGCAAGAGAGGCATGATTCTCTCTGCTAGTCATCTGGTTAAAGCTCAGCCTAAATAGGCTTGGATATTTGCAGGTGGTTCAGGAGAACGTTTGGAGGTGCCCACTTTTCCTGAAATGTCTGTTTTGATTGATTAGGGAAGGGGAGAGGTCTTTTGTATTCAGCTGGTAGACATCTCCTGCTCCCAAAATTCAGGAATAATCTCTGTTTTCAGCTGTAAGTTATCCTACCTCCTCTGTCCTCCAATACAAATGCAAACTTAACTTCTTTTAAGTGTGGAAAGGGCACCTCAGTGACCCCTGCCTAATATCACTGACACAGTTTGGCACCCTCACCTGAAGCCTGGATTTATTTTCTTAAAGATTCCTACTAGCTAAACCCCATGGAAAAACTAACCCTTGACAGCTCTTGCTGTTTTGACCATCACCTTTTATAGCCAAGGGTGATGATGTGGAGACAGTCCTTTTGTTTGTGCTAGAGCCAGCCTTGCTGTTTGTTTTTTATTCTGTCCTGAAGTGATGCATTTTCAGAAGCTGCATCACACAACTAGGAAGAAAAAGTGACTCTATGGTTATTCAGACAGACGTAGGGACACACTTTACGCAGCAAAGTAAGTGGTGTAGGCTGATTATTGCAGTAAGTTTTGCCAGAGGCAGTGCTGGCAAGAGTGACAAATAACGAACCCTTTTCTGTGCTTGCTCGGAGTAATTGTGTCGCAAGGGGACACAAGTATATCTCAGTCAACAGTGGCAGCCCCGTAGTTTCTTGTGGTGGGCAGTCCTGGTGCAACTACATGCTGTGCTCTGCTGGTAAAAGTTTGCAGACTGCTTCATAGGTATGTTGCCTGGGATTTAACCAAAACAGTTCTTATAAAACCAAAATGACCCTATTTAACCGAAATAGCCCCATCCCTCTTCAGGAATCTTTAGTGTGTCCCAGTACAGATTTAGGGGCCTATTGTTTGTCCTTATGTTTGAAAATGCTGCCCTTGACTTTTTGGTTTTGGTCTTATCCAAGTCAAGAAACCATACTTCCATTGGGCTGTGTGTTTTTTGGCTTTGTTCTAATAATGCTTGACCTACCCAGGTAGATTGAACTGGCTGGGAATAAGGGTTGTGCCTAGTTATCGCAATAGCTCATATACATTGGCAGAGGTGACAGAAACCAGTTTTTATGACAATATAAAGGGTAGAAACCCTACTTAAGAGGAAATACATTCCCGTACTTCAATTACCAAACAATTTAGCAGAGGAAGTGTTTGTAGCTCGCCGTGCTGCTGGAGTCTGGTGAGTACTTCTCTGTTTTGCGGGTACCCACATGCCGAAGTTTGCCAACGTATGAGCTCAGCGCATTGATTGCTGCTGCTTGAACTCTGGACTTGCTTTGCTGATTGGTTGTTTGCTTTAACCACAGCGTTGGATGGAACCTTTGGAGACTATCACAATGTAAATAAATACATGTGTGTTTGTTTCTAGCCTGTTAAAAAAAAGTGTATGTGTCAAAGAAGGGGGAAAAGCTGTTAAGGATGCATTTGCATGCCTTTGAGATGCAGGGGGTACAGGAAGCAATGGGTTTCAGGGAGGGCTAGCAAAATCATTCCATACGGGTATAACAATAGGGAAATACAGAGAGCGGTTAGATGCTGTTAGATTAGATTAGTGCAGATTGATTTGGCAAGTGGTGTTTATTTTGCTATTAATCATATGGAGGTATTTAAATATTTAAATATTTAATTTATTTATTTAATAAATTTAAAATTTATTTATTTAAAAAATTTAATAAATATTTTAAATATTTAATATTTAAAGCTTGCAGAAAAAGTCTCATTCCACAAATCAGCATGAAGAATGGTTAGTTTGGTGGGTTGTTTATTTGATGGGGGGTTTTCTGTATCATCCACAGGAAGAGATTACAACTTTTTAAATATTGGGTTTTGAGGGTAAAAAGGCTAGACTAGAACTAGAAAATGAAAGGTGGCAGTGAAGTAGTTCAGGCCTACTAAATTGCTCTGCTGCCGTGATTGTCCCTAGGCTGGATTTTTGTTCGTCTTTTGCATTAGTGATATTTTTCTTTGTGCTTTTGTCCTTGTTGTTATAATTTTAAATGTGGCGAAATGTGCTGACTCGTACCAAGTTTTATGTTTCAGCAAAGGAGAGACTGCAAATAGAAAGAACAAATGAATTCACAGTTGGCTAGAGCTAATTTTGTGTAGTTACTAGCTTACATCATGGATTTCTCTGCCAGTTAGCTGTTTGAAAGTAAAATAGGAGGCATGGCATGGCCTGAAACAGAGGGAAAGGTTGGAGTTTCAGAGGGACAGCCTCTTCACACCATTGCTAAATCACGTCTAATTTACTTTGCATTTGTAGACGTAAAATAGGGCACAAGTCTGATGGCTGCAAACAATCCTTCTCAATACTTGTGGTTTCCCTTCAAAGGTTTTACTTGCTGTAAACTTTTTCTCACTTTTTATGAGGGAGAAACCTGGTGTAAGACATGGCCGTGGAGTGTCACAGAGTTCGATGAAACTGCCTGTGATGAAGCCTCCCCACCTCTCTAGTGCACCTGCTGCCACTCGCAGTGCTCCCCAGAAGAACCTGGCTCAAAACAGCCACCCTGAAAGTAGGTGGTGGTGCTTGTAGCCAGTGGGAACCTTTTCCAGCAGTATGTTCCGGGACTAGACGATCCCTGTTCCACACCCTCAACTCTCTTCCCCTACTTCCTTCTGTAAGCTCTTTTATGCTTCTTTTCTCCTGGTTTAGCTACTTCCTCCTCTGAGGACTACACAGATGCACAATTCCATCTTGTTTGTCTCTTAATCCCACTGTGAGGGAGGGCTTCTTCCGTTGCTTTGCTCCCTTGTAATGCAACTAAAGCCACTACCAGCCTCTTCTAAAGGAGGGAGATGGTTTGTCATTGGAGCGTCTCCTGACTGCCAGCCCCTGCCTGTCAGGTACCTCTCTTTAACCTGCACCTTTAGTGGATAAACAGATAATGGGCTCCTGCATTTCTCAATGCGGGTCTTTCTTCCTGAAAGGGGACCTGTATGATCTTTGGCAAACACATGTGTTTGCCACCGTATTATTTTATTAGCGTAGCCTTTTCCCGAGTCCCAGATACTGGCCTATTTATCCACATTGGGTGACTGTTCTGCTTTCTTGCTCTTGATTTCTAAACCAAATTTGAGCTATCTATTAAGTGCTACAAAACCTGTCTGTAGACTAGTACTTTCTGGCTTGAGTTAAACTGTAGGATAGATTTGTATTTTTCGGCATTTCCTTTGACCCACTTTGCTAAATTAGTTTCCAGTTTCCTTGAAAAAGGATGTCTTGTCTCCTTTCTGGTTTTGCTATTTCCTTTTGTTGGCTGAAATATTTAATAAAAAAGTTGCAGCAAGCAAAAGCCATGGACAAAAGTGTAAGTGGAGGAAATTTCATTGGCTGAACAATACAGAAGGTCAGACTTGGTGACCTTCATTTTTAAATGTATTTTCAGACCTTCCTCAATTCTTAACTGAATACAATTGTCAAGATTTCTTTTCTTTGCTTGATTGAACTACTTACATTAGGCAAGCTTGAAGATAAATCCTTTTCTTGTTCAGTTTTTACTTTCATGATGCTTGTGATGATGTCATCGTATTTGCTCTTTGGTCATCCACAGAGTGTTTCATAGTAGTCGTATTGCCTGGTAATAAACCAGTGGACTCCCTCTCCCTGCATTGATTTTTTGAGAGCAGAAAAAGGCAGCTTTCACATCTTCATTGTGCATTCTAAGTTATTTTAAAGAAGGAAGAAAGGAAAATGAGATGAATACGCTCCCTGCCCCTTTGTAGTCATTTCTTAAACACGTGGTACTGTACTTGGAAACAGTGAGTAATCCTTACCTTCGCAGCTCTGCCAACCTGGGTGTTTCAGGTGAGAAATGAAGTGTTTTGCTGACACAGGGCCCTGCTTACTCCAGTGGGTTTCTCTTTGTGCCTTTTGAGATGCCAGAAAATCTAGTGCATAGGTCACGCAAAGGGAAATGAACTTGGTGCCATCTTGTTTCAGTTCCCACTTATCCTTATCGTGTGCCTGTGCCCTCCTCCGTGGGCTGGCAGAGGCTCTGCGGAGTGGCCCGTGACAGAAATAGCAGGGAGAGCTGCTTTGGGCTCGAGCGGGGCTGGCTCCCCTGCCTTTCTGGGAGCTGGCTGGCTCTGTGCCTGCCCTTGCCACGTGTGCCTCAAGCCAGTGGTGTCACACTCCCTCTCCTCCTCTCTCATACTCGCAGTGTTTCTGGATCATTTAAATAAGATAGTCCTGAAAATGTAGCATGGTAGTTTTAGAGGCTGACTTTGGGCAGGGTTTATGTGTTAGACACCAGATCCTGCTCATGTCTACAGATATACCTGCTCCGAATTTACCTTAGCTGCAGGGAAGTGCTCAGTTACAAACGTGACCGAGAAGGAAAAGGGCTTGCCTGTATTGTTTGGAAGGCCGGCATGAGCAGGGCGCATGAGGTGGTTGTGTCAGGGTTTGATGTCTTGGGGCTAGCTGGAGCCATATCAGTGCAAACTGTATGTAGGAAGCTAGGAGAAGTGTGATGAAAGCCACAACAGAAGATCCTCTCATCTCAGCGCAATGCGCCTATACCAGGACTTTGTGGTATTGCAGCTACGTAAGTGTGGTTCAAGCGTTGTAAAACAAAAACCTTCCAGATATCACAAATCATTTTCCTTTTGAAAGTTCTTCATTGTTTCAGTCTTCCCCTGCCTCCCACCCTCAAACTCCTTAGCATCACACTCTAGACTAAGCATAATAAATCTTGCCCTCATTTTTTAATCTTCTGTTGCACACACCCGCCATGCTGTAGAGACCATGGCATCCCTTTTGTATTATTTTCCTGCTTTCAAGGTATACCTACTGTTTAGCTCTCTCCTCATTCACACCATCACTCAAAACCTGACATCTTTCTGTTTTGTGTGAATTTGACAGTGTGAAATGTGCACACCAGAAACTTAACTGTAACCACCTGCTGTTTTCTCTATAGTTACCAGTAAGCAAATCCACTATAAGTATTTGTATCTCCACTTCGGATGCCAAAGAGACATTGATAGCTTATGAGCCAGTCATCTGTTGGTCTGACATGAAAAATAACCTCACTGGAGTAGGAACCTTGTCCTTCTTTCGTCTTTCTAGTGTTTGAGAATTCATATTGTAGCTATGATAGTTTGGATATTGCAACACTGTCGGAGCCATAGGGAGATACCCAAGTTTGTCCTTGTCCTAGGTTTGGAAATAGCTTAATTTCATAGACTTAGCAGCTATAGCTATTTTTGAAAATGTTTAAAGTCTGCACATACCCGGATAAACTTTAGAGGACCTTTCTTAGCTCTTATTTTAGCAGCGTGTTTCAATGGTTATGCTAGTGACCTTTTTCATTACGAGAATTCATGTTAATTCATGGCAAGCCAGAACATTATTATAAACTTCTTGACTGTTCCATTTTTTTTAGGGCTTTGAAATGTAATCAAAGGTGGATTTATCTGATACTAAGAAATGAAACTGTTACCAGCCCTAGGTTTCCTCCCTTTTATTTTTCTAGGAGGTTACTGCCAGAGTAAACTGAAATCGGAGGTGGTTTGTGTTAATGCTGCAGCCTGCAGACTGCACTTGCTCAGGAGTTTATCCAGGAAGATCAGCTGATCCCCCTGCAGGATGGTGACCTCTGGCAGAGACACAGGACAGAGACAGCTGCTTCAGCTCTCCCAGCCAAACCTGCTTAAGGCGGTGAGTGGGAGTTGTTAATACCACTATTTGTTTTATTGTAGGGCTAATAGATTTTTTTTTTCTTTTGGTGCGCTTTATTACAATAGAATACATTAAATAGAAGCGGAGGAATAATTGAGTGTGCTACTTGGGAGCTGGTTTCCAATTATTATTCCTTTTTATTAACGAGAGCCTAAAATGAAAAGTAACCAGAAGCATACTTGGCTTTAAACTTTCCAGTTGTATAAAAAGGCAGCCCACCCTGAAATGTCTGGTGCCATGGGGGTGTACAGTACTTTTAGGAATACGGGGCAAGGGTAAATTTTAATTAGCTTACTCTTCTTATTTTCCTCCAAATATAGATAGGCAGTTCTTAGCTTTCTCAACTTTAGTACTTGAGAATAGGCAGCCAAATGTGCTCTGGGAACTATTTTCTGTTAGAAAAATGGGAATCCAAAAGTTATTTCTATTTTAATAAAGAGAGGATAAAGTTTTTAATGATGATAACTTTATGCAAGTGCAACCCTTCCCCCCCTCCTCCAAATAATTCCCTTTATAAACAATACAGAGATAAACCAAATACTTGCTTCGCAAGCTACTGCAGGGATCACATTGGCATTGTGTGCTGGCTTGTGAAGTGCTGCGTCCTTGTTTCAATATGCCCAAGCCCTGAAACTCCTAGGGAAAGACACGCGTTCTGTGGGAGCTACCTCCTATGCTCAGGCCCACTGCAAATCTGCAAGTAATGGTCCTTTCAGGAAAGAAGCTGAGGGCACTTGGCAGTGGAAAGTATCTTGCCCATACTGGAGATGGTGACAGAATTGGCAATGAGGAGGTGACTAGTCATTCTGCAAAGCCTGGTCTGGGGCCAGTTTTCATTTTCATCTTGTTCTCTTTCTGTTTTTCTTTCTCTCTCGCTTTTGTTATTTATACCAATGAGCAAATGTTGCTTATTTTTAGTAGGCTTTCCATTTTGCTCAGGCACTGATCCTAAGTAATGGAATGCCGGTGGCCCTCCCTAGGGCACCATCCCACCTCTAATAAGAGCAGACAAGTGTAAGCTTTGGTGTAGGGAGTTATTGATTTGCTTCCAGGCAAGTAGGTGTGTGCAATACATGTAAAAGGTGCCCATGCATACCATATATTAGCACTCCAACATCTTAGCAAATGACCTTGCATGATCTGCCTTAGGCTTTTGGTGGGAAATTATTTCTTTATGTTGTGTGGCTCCGTAAAGCAAGCAGCCTTGCAACTTGCTTATTTTAGAGCATATAAAACCAACACTGAAAACCCAAACACACCCAAATACACACACCTATTTCCACAAACAGAGCAAAAGCAAAGTCCTTCCTCAAGTGCAGTCAGTTTCAGTTCTGGGAGTAAAGAAGATAGGTCAATTCATGGAAGCAGACGTAAGAGTTATGTGGATAGGATTATGTGATGCAAGTGCCGCTTGTTTTTCTTTTCTATTCTAAATCTTGTGTCACTGGGTTATTGCAGAGATGCTAAAACAAGGAACAATAGAGTCCTGAGGGAAGAAGTTATGGGAGGACTTCAACTGAGGTGTGGATGTCCAAGGAGCCCCTGCCTCACAGATTAGCAGCTCACTGGCAGCATCTTCCATTGAGTGTCCTAGCAGCTTTATGTCTACTTTCCTACTTTAGGAGACAAGTGTATGACCTTAGACACTGCCCCTCTTCTAAACCCCTTTAGGTTGGAAATAAAATGTAAGGGAGGGTGTATCCAACCTGAGACAACAAAGTTTATCCTATCCTATCCTTATGCAAAGTTCATCTAAAAGAACTTCGGAACCAAGCAGGAGTAGCTACAGGCTTAAACTGCAAGTTAGGAGATGCAGACTTTTATGTCTTGCCCATCCATGCCAGTCCTGCATCTCCCTGAAGTACGAGGGATTTGCCGGGAGAACAAGTCCCCTTGATCACTGCTGCCTGCTTTGCATCAACGGAACGCCACTCCTAGACACTAACATTTGTATTGCTTTTGGTGGGGTGTTTTCTGGCTTATGCCTATTGCAGTTTTGGCTGGAAGGAAAGTGGGTGAGGAGGTTGTCCCACACCCTCAGTGTCACTGGGATCCCACCCAGCCTGCAGGCAGAGCAGTGTAACTGCTTTGTTCTCTCAGTAAGGTCTGGCTTAGTTTAAACACTTTCTGTAGGTATTTGTCTTCCCCGTTTTCAGGCCTGACTCATTTTGATAGGGTTAGGGACTTACTACATGCGTGCTTATGCTGGCAGAGGAAACTAGTTTGCTGCTGATGGAGGAAGACAGGAGGCAAGGGGGACATTACTCAGGTGCAGCCAGAACAGCTGATGGCCCAGTGCTTAATTTGCTGATGCCATGTCTACCCAAGTGTTCTCACTTTTGGCACTGCTAGGGAATTACCATTCGTTGCAATTGAAACATGTTGGAGACAGGAGGAGGAGAAGAAACCTCTTTAGGAAACAAAGTTATGCTGCCTTTGAGAGGGACCCAAATACAAATG
>VYZW01043350.1:65047-99572 GCA_013401315.1 Balaeniceps rex | reverse complement strand
AATAAACTTCTCAATAGAGCTTGCACTGTCCAGCTGCCTATGGTACCGTTGTGTGGACATGAAAAGTACAGTAGCAAGAATAGTGTGTGGGATATTGCCACGGGTAGCTCTGCAAAATTAATAACATAAAATATAATGCTGAGGAAGAGATGTCTTGGGCGATTCTGCTTGCAGAAAATTTCCTTACCCAGAGGAAGGTCTGTTAGACATCATCAGCTGCAAAAATCAATTCAAACTCTCCATCCCTGCAGCAGTGTCAGGAGTGATTTTGTACCCAAGATCCCATTTCTGGGGCTGTTGTTCTCTGGCGTGGTGGCATCAGATAGAGATGTTGTAGGCTGTCAGGCTGCCTTTGTATCTTTCCTGTTCAGGAGCTAGAATAAATTTAGTCTCAGTAAAAATAAAATGAAAACATCAGTTCAGAGCAGTGCTATTTGTCAACCATGATTTGATACAAACATTGCAGAGCCAGCATCATTAAACAGAGATTTGGAATTAGAGATCTATTTTTTTAAATAGGAAGCTGAAATGCNGCCAAATGTGATATCTATATGCTGTCAACACATGGCATCTAGGGCTCATCTTGAAACCTTGTAACCCACAAAAATGTCTGGTTTGTTGAATGTCTGTTGAACTTCCCTGAAGGTTGCTTGCCTGCAAAAGCAAAAGTATGAAGCAGTTAGGATTCTCAGCAGTCTCCCCACCCCTAGGTTCTCGCCAGGTCAGGACACCATCTTGCTGAAACATAGTTTATCACACAGTAGAAATTTTATCAAGCTTTGGCAAACCCAGCATGTTTATATGCGGTATCCAAATCTACAGGACTATTGCAAATTCCTGCATCAAGTGACAAATAAAAATCATAAGGGCAGGTGGCCTAGTATTCACAAATTATTAAATGTCTTTCTTCACTGGATTTGTAATTTCATTTTCTATCTCGCTATTTCTATACAGCCCTTCCTTCCTCCAGAATTATTTAGTTTTCCTGATTCCCAGTTTGAGTACTGAGTTCCTCACTATTTAGATCCTTGAATGTACCTTCCTTCTGCATATCATTCAGTTGGGGGAACTGTCTTATGTCTGCCTGCTCTTTGATATATGGTGCAGTGCTCTGCAGATTTCCTTGGAGAAGCAAGCAGCTAAGCACGTGAGCCATCAGTTTTGAGTATTCTTCACCAGCAGCAACATCATATGGGAATAACAGAAGTGGGAACTATATCCAATTATTTTCATCACAGCATGGCAGGGTGACAGCTTCTAGACAGTTGCAAAAGAATATATGGCTAAAGCAGTGGATAGAAATGCACAGCTACCTCATTGATTCACTTTGATGTCAGACCAACAGAGTGCTCTTATCCCCAAACCAGGAGTTTACAAAGTATTTCAAAGTTTTCATTGAGACAACTAGAGTCAGGATTAAAGACTTGTGAAGAACAAAACCCTAGAAATAACCTTGTTTCAGAAAAACTTCAGACCAGGAATTATGGAGCACCATTCTTAATAGGTGCTCATACAGTGAGTTTGTAATTAGAGCTCTTAGAAAGATATAAAGTGGAAGCTGTCCTGTGCAGGATCTTTTTCTTCTGAATTAATAGTGATTTATCCCTTGCCTGTGTAAGCTACCATGCCTCTGTACTTCTGCACAGTAAGGAGGATGGAGCAGAGCTGAAGCTCTTCATCTATTTCTTTTCACTTGTCAGCCTGGCACAGAGGCTGTGCCGATGAACAGTCGCTTCCTGTTTTGGGCCAGTAACCTGAGTCAACCCTCATTAAGGATAAAATCTTTGGATGTCCTGTGTCCATTCTGCATATTAAGAGCAAGGTAAAGGCATCATCTGCTTGAGAGAGAGGAGGGAATTTATATAGCGGGACACACTAGGAACACTGCTGTAGTAATAACACAGATAAGTAGGAATAGGAATAATACTGTAATTATTATTACAGAGTCTCACCCTTCGTTCATGGTAGAAATTAGTCAGCATAAGCATCAGCATGCATAATACTCTGAGTTCATGCCTATGGATAAAAATAAAGACCTAAACAAGCAGATCCCAGCAAGTTTCCAGTGGACATTAATGAGTCAGATATTCTTCAATTTATTTTTCTGTCCTGGGCCAGACAGCTGACAAACCGGGAGCAAAGTGGAATTTTGTACCACCTTCCCCTCCCTCAAACTTTAAATGACTGCATATTAGTCTGGACCTAAGCTCATAAACCAAAAACTATTCCTGCTTCTTATTAAAAACAGACTTTGCAGAGGTGCTGAGTCTGTACTTTGGAGTTTGCAAGATTGAGCATATAATCTTTACAGAAGCTGTAGGAGAGGTGAGATAGTTCTGAAGCAGACTAGAGCAAAAAAACCACAAACAACCTGCCTAACACAGAGGAAGTTCTGTTTGAGATTCAGATGAAGTTCACAGTTCACACAGGATCCCTCACTCGGCGTACTGACTATTAAGAACACACGTACCAAGTTTCTCCTGCTCTTTTGAAAACTTGCTGACTGAGCTTCCTGTCACTTGAGCTAAAAGACATCTGAGCTTTAAAAGCATGAGATTCAGAAAGAAGGTAACATCAAGGTGCTATTCTTACTGTCCCTAGTCAGCTGTTCTGCTTTACCTACATTGTAAAAGTTTGACTATAAAGTCAAACAACTTCTATCTTCACCTTCATAGAGATTTAAGGGAACCTTATATATTTGTAATGTATCTGTGTCTGGGCCATGCATCACTCAAGAAGAGTTTTTATCCAGCCACCAGGCCACTTTTCACCCAGCTTTCTGTCTGACTTCTGCAAAGAATGCATTGCTTAGTGCAAGTGGAATACTAAGCACAGTGTAAAATCATGACATATTTACACCTTTATATTTGAGGGCAGCTATAATCTTGTCCCAATATCAGAAGAATTAGGGAGCTAGAGAGACAGAGGATTTCACCGGGTTTTTTTCTGCCCCAGCATACCCACATACAAAGATAAATTACAGTACTTCATGATAAAACCACAGTTTATACCTTGATATTTACTCAGCTGAATCAAACAAAAAAATATGCTGGTGCTTACATGGGTGTATGGCGCCAAACTGTTCAGTGCTATATTGCTCTGTGCAAGAAGTGGTTAAATCTTGCCATCAAAAAGTAACAAAACAAAAATAAATGCCATTCATATAAAGTTCAGAGCACATAATCTAACTATAGGGCTAATGGGGTCTATAGACTAATCGGGAATTTCTGCCCCTCATTCATCTTGGAGGAACAGGAACCTTCTTGCTCTTTTCCTTTGCTTTTCTTTCATCTGCTGTAAATGAAACATGAACGGAATGGGGTTATTTTCTGTTCAGACTGCTTCAAACACAGACCTTTTCTTGATGCTTAAGAGCTCATAAAACACCATGTCTGATTTCCAGCTTTTCACCCTAGCCGCAGTAGAAGATGCGGAATGGCATATTTGCCAAAGTTGGATGAGTTGTTCACATTTTACAACTGATCGGTCAAGTAAAGACTTCTCGAGGGTTTTCTTCATGTTGTAATAAAAATTTGTGAAGCAAAGGCCTCCTCAAGCACGCAACAGCCGAGATTCACGTACAGTTGAAGTATCAGAAGCTGTAAACACACTTTGCTTCTGAATTTAAGTGCACATTGAGAAATGCTTTGTGAAGATTGAGCAGATAAGAATCCAGACAAGAATCCCACATAGATTTAGTAATACAGGATAGAGTCTGTTTGCACTGAAAATTCTTTAAGATGCACAGCAAAGCTTGCAAAGCATGGTGTAGTTACTGAGATTATGGGATCAATGAAGTCCCTACACTTTTTCATGATTTATCTTAGGTTTCAGCAGGATTTTGCCTTTCTGTTTCTTAATGTTAAGATTCTCGAAAAGATTCAGAGTCATCAGTAGGGTCTTCAGGACCTGCATTTGCACAGCTGATCCAGAAGTACTTAGTATGGGAAACAACAGATGCTAACTAAGCAAGTGAAAGCACAGCCAATAACGAATAAAGTGGCCTGTAAGTGACCTCTGGTGGACAACAAGAACAGTGTTAAATTTGTTTGCCTTGCATATCTCAGGAGAGTAGTTTATCCATTTAACTAGCTTACATCTATTCAGCTGAATATTATCTAATATTATACAATAATCAAAGCCATTTTCCAGTTGAACCAAAAGTATTTCATGCAAAAAAATTGGAAACTAATACAGGAATGGTAAAGTTTTGAATCATAAATTTTAAAAGCTTCTGTAACAAGAGGGACTCTTCACTGTTGAGTATATACCATTAACACTATACCATTAACAAAGTGAAGCTAAGGCAATCTTTCAGGTGATATAAAGCTCACAAGCAATTTCAAAGGGAACAGAGTGGTCCTTTGAGGGCTTGTCAGTCATTCCAAAAAACACCAGCATTTCCAAGGTCAGGTGAAGTGGTGGCATCTGTTGCTTCCAGCACATGCAGGCTGTTGATCACAGCCACTACTCAATCATAAGAACTTTTATAGCTATGTCCTACAATACAGAACATCCCCAAGTACCTTATCCTATTCCCAGCTAAATATGTTTAAAGAGAATTGTAAGCTTTGGAATTCATTTTGATCTCATGGCTTGAAGAGGCTTCCAACGCTGGGTTTTGGGGCCCATGTTTGCAGAGTGCACGTACAGTCTGAGAGACCATGAACTTTGTGCAGATCCATGTAGGACCGCAAACTCCCTTTTGGTAATTAGACTTGTTTTCCCTTCCTACTGTTTCCCAATTTCCACCTGGAGCTAAAACTCCAATAGCTTCTCACATGGGTCTAACAATAGACACGGGAGATGGTTCACTGTACAGAAATAACACACTGAAATTGTTCCCAAGGAAAACCAGTCTGTCTTGGCAACAGTTGTCCTGGCAACTAAGTCTCCTCGCATAGGATGATGGCCACTGATCTGTGGAAACTGATCCGTGAGTCATTTTTCTCAGAGACCAGAGGAGCTAGGGAACAGAGCTGCAGAGCCCCCACCATTTGGCTTTCCCCCCTCGCTCTCATTGAGAGGGAACTCCCACCAGCCAGAGAGGTTAACTGAAATTCTGCCTCTCGAACATAGATCAAAGATGTACTAATTACAAGGCATATTAATAGGCAGCATCCTTACAGACACCTTTTTTTTTTTTTTTTAGCTAGTCATCTTAAAGACTGGCTTAACTCTCCACCAGGAGAGGAAAATTGCACTGAAAAAATCACATCAGAATATAAGTCAACACGGCCGTGACAGTACCAAGCAGAGTACAGATAAAAATGGCAGAGCGCATTTCTAAGTAGCTTTTCAAGAGACAGTGTGAAAGCTTTGAAGAGCTGTACAGCTTTTGATTTCATATCTTACGTGGAGAGTGACACAGGTGCTCATCGGGGCTAGCACTGCTCCAGGAAGGCTGTGCTGCACTTGTAACTGCACAGCCCCAGACCTGAGCCTAAATGAAGCCTAAGGCTCATAACAAGGAGCTCAAATGGTGGTGTTTTGCCTTGGACCATGTTCCCACGTTCAGCTCTCCCTGATTGCCTATTATGACTTGATGGCTCTTTCTGCTAAAGTGGCATTACTGCAAGTTAATATCACTTTGGCACAAAGCACATGCTATATTCATTGCTGCTCCTTCCCCTATACAGCACATGCCTAGCACTCATTGACTGAAATGGATAGAAACGCAAAAGTAAAAATGCCTCCTTTTCAGCACCGTTTGCACACACACAGCAGGTGCAAGAGCACAACATATGAAGCCTCACTTCCCAGCCAAAGCCTGCTGTTCCCTTTTTCCCTTACACTCCCACCTCTGAGAGGCCCAAGCACAGTTTGCCACAACACCTCCTGGAAGTGTCTGAAGTCTCCCACAAGGAGAGCTTCACTTGGTCACAGCCACGGGGCTCTCGCACCAGGAAAGGGGCTGCAGGGATGGCAACTCTAGTTCACGAGGAGGAGGAGCAGCCCTTTGGCCGCAGAGCTGGTGGTGCCCATCCAGCCCGCAGACCTGCACTGCCTTGAAATCCTGCTGCCCTGGCAAAGAAACAAAACAGAAAACAGCCATTTCATTTTCATGGGCTTGTTATCCCTGAGCTGTCTCTCTCAAAGGACACGTGTGACTGGAGACTCTGGGTGACTGAATAACGAGCAAGGGGTTGAGTGGTGAGCAGAAACTTAAGCTACCACAATTTGAAACGGATCAGTTAGAAGAAACAAGAGAAGTACCTGAGTCCATCCCAGCTCAAAAGGGCCAGTGTGAGGGTGAGTAGGGCTGCACCAGGACATCCAGGTCCAGAAACAGCAGCATGTCCAGCAGTTCCTCAGAGACTGATCTGAAAGAAACATTTCTGTTTCAGAAAACATGACTTTGCAATAAAATTATTTCCTTCTGGAATATTTCTCATGGTTTATTCTACTTCTTTAATCTGAGTGATGCCAATCTATGCATATTATTATTTATTTAGTTATGAATATTTGGACACATGCATTGTCATATACGAAGAATGCAAAAGAGTTTATTAGACGATAGCACAACCATTGCATGAACTAATATTTGCACAAGAAGCAGAGAAATGTTTTTCATCAGTTTACACTTCTTTTTCCATTACCTGCACAGTAAACTCAAACACAGTAAATGTTTCAGGAGGCTATTAGGCAGGGGGACTCCCAGAGACTTTCAAGGAGAGGAAAAAAGCACCTCAAGCAATAAATCATACATCCTGAAAATTGCATAGTAAATACTTGGAGATATGTAAAAACCTTCTTCTAACCTAAATGAGTAAACAACTTGAAAAAATGAGCTCAGACATCAAAATTATGAACTGACTACAAATCAACTGCAAACACATTAAAGGCCTATATTTGTTCAAATACATTATTCATAAGAAACTATTTGAGCTGTAGTTGTATGCAATTTATGTTGCATAAACTTAAGCAAATACTTGTAACCAAAAGCTGATTTAAAGAATTAATGAGCAATCTCTAAATAAAATTCCATTACTAAATAAATTCCTCTCTGATTTGCAAAGCCATATGCTTCCTTTAGTATATATTCCAATACTTCTATTAACAGCTGAGCCCTGTAATGTTGGGATAGTGACAGTTTCGGTCTGACCAAGCTCTTGCTAATCAGGACTGGTGTGAGGTAAGGGGGGAGAAACCATTGTTTTTGAAACGTTCTTAAAGTATTTAAGGTTCAACAGCAACATGAGCCAATTGTATGTTTACGCTAAACAGCTACATTTCTTCTTTAGAATCAATATTTTCAGAATATTTAGTAAACAAATGAAGAGAAGATGGAATGCGCTTTTTCACCTCTACTAAAGCACTTCCATTGTCCATTGCTGCACTCCTTTGGACATCAAATTTAGCAATGAACATCTCAGGCTAAGAGGTACTGCAATATAATGTGGTACATCTGCACAGTTTGAATTGCTGTACCATACTGCCAGCGTTATCACGCTTTTTAGTAACTTTAAGCAATTGGGAAATTCAGATTCCACATGCCTTTTAGACAGCTGTCTCAAAAGCTTTTTCTATGTCCTCTGCCAAAACAATGTCATTTTCAGTAAAAAAAAAAAAAAAAATCTTTCAACAAGAAAACAGGCATTATTATCAGTCGGATGGATGCGCAAACAATAAGTACAACCTNTAAGACAACCTCAAAAAAAAATTTTTTTTTTTTTTTTTTTTTTTGATACCTGGGATCTCCTTTTCCTCACCACCTCCTCCTCTTCTCTGCTGGCAAAATATCTCCAATATGGGCACAGAAAAGCATGCCCGCACACCCAGGTGCCTCAGTGACCATGTCTGTGTCTCAGTTCATGGCTTCTCTGAACTCAGTGCTAGCTACGGCAAAGCATAAAGAGGGGGCTTGATCTGCACTAACTCCGCACTCTTCTGCACTAACTCTGAACTAAACATGTATATTATGCTGAAGCAACATTGAAGGAACACAAGGCTTCATTTATTTAATGAATAAATAATACACATTTATGCATCTTGAATAAAATCAGTGCAATAAAACAGTAGCTAGCATCACTCTCAGTTTTGTGTGACCTTTTGCACTGAATTTAAATTGCCTGATCTTTATAGAATTTAAGGTAGATTTCAAATATGTGTATTTCCATGTCAAATCCATTTCCATGCCACTCCAGTAATCACTCCCTCACTATTTTCTGGTGGTTTTTGGGATATTCTCTTGTTAATTATTCTGTAATTTCTCATATTATATAGAACCCTTAGTAAACCAGATGCTTTCGAACTGCTGGAGGTAACAGGGAATGTCTACAAATGAACACCTCCTCCAATTATTACCCCCCAAAATTATTACCCAAACAGAGGAAAGAACTAGTCTGGCTTCAACAGTTAGCTGACTTTTAAAATCTGAATGTAATTAAAGTACCTATGCTGCTTGACCAACAGTTGAGACGCTGTAAAGCTTTACGTTGACTTTTTGGATTGTGGGTTAAGCACATATCAGGGATAACGTTGACCTAAACAAAAAAATCAAACATCTAATATTTGCAAAGAAATTAAATACTTAGAATAACTACTCTAGTACAGTAGCTCCTATCACCTACTTTCCACTAACATTTTACCAGTCCTCTTGTATTCACTTTGTCACACATAAACATGAATTGTACAAATAAATTCCTATTATGTTTTGACTTACTCATCCCCTTTATTTCAAAAACACTTTTAAGGTTCTGAATGGTTTTGGAGTAGTTTCACAGCTTGGTCATGGGGCAGATGCCGTTTTGCAGATTGAACCTGCTTAGAGAAACACTCTGAGCTTTACTTGCTTCTTTGAGATGCATCCGTAGGCTGTTACATAGCGGATGGACAGTAATGCAGAACAAGCTGTTTCTCTCCAGCACCTCCTCTGGATCTGACTCTTTTGAATACAAGGACAACAGAGATGAAGTTCTGCTTTTGTAAATGTCGTGCACAATTTCCCCACATTATGGACTAAAACCAAAATGAACCCTCTTTTTAAATTTGATTCTTTGTTTTAAACCCCCTTCCCACAGTTTGGCTAATTTATGGCACCAGCCAAAGAACTAGCTGTTATCATTAATCTTTGATTAATACTCATTAGAAATCAAAGCTGTTACATTTGTAGAGTATCTTTCCACAAAATGTGTCTTGGTATTTGAAAAATATTAGGGAATGAATCCTAACTGCTCTTAAAAGGTAGCTACCAAAAATATGGAAGTTATCAAGACTTTCCAGACTAAGGGTTTTGAAACACTAGATCTTTCCAAAGAGAGTGAGCCAAAGTTGTCTTGATATGACAGAAATGCAAAAATGGGTTTGTTAATGTGTTCTGACAGCACCTCTTAGCTCAAATACCTCTCAGTCATGTCCCATCCAACAGGAGGTTTGCAGCTCCAGTGCAATAAGAATAACTGTTACTCTGTTAGTCACTTCTCTCATATAGTCTGAATAATTTTTGCGTGACCAGTAGTTTGTATGTAATCTATAATGCAAAGTGCGGTATATAATAGAACAGGATCTTCTGGCACAGACTGTTTTCTGTTAGTAATTGCTCCAGTAGATGGGCAACATCTACACCATTAAGTCTCTGGAGCCCCTTTTTGCTACAGCCCAATGACATTTGTCATCTTTTTGACAAATATGGTACCCCAAAGTTTTCATTGACCTCAATGAGAGCTGTGCGTTCCCAGAATTTTTGAAAACCTACCCAATTTTTTTTAAGCTGCCTTTTTTTAGCATGCTGGTTTACATAGCCTGTCTAAATACAGACATAATTCTGAAAAATACAGAATAGATCCCCAACAGCTTTCATACAGACAGGAGAAGCCCTAGGAAACAACCATCATTTTCTCCCAATGTTTTCTAACGTGTTTTTAGATCATCATACAATACACCACAGCTCTTCACACATAACTGTGAATTGACTAGTAAATGATAGATAAATAAGGTCATGGGAGGATTTATTGTCACTAATATCACTTTGCAGTAAAAGAAGGAATGTTCATTTCCTTTCAGTGAGTTACTACCCAGCAAACGGTTTCTGTTTAAAAGTGATAAGAAGGGCAGAATACAAGAAAATTAATTTTCACTGATGACAGAACGAATGAAGAAAGAAAGTCATGTAGCTGATGAACTTCAATGTGGAATCCAAGCAGGAATGCTAAAATAGTGAATTTGTTACTGTGATACAGTACAGCCATAATGGGGACATCACTTATGCAAAATAGTCCAAAATGTTACTTAAATATGATACACTGATAACATGTAAAGCAACATGCGAATTTATACCAAGTGACAAATAACCCAGGGACAGGTAGATTGAAGAGTCAGAAACTACTAACAGGATCCACCTTTTCACTTACACTTTTGTCCATTGTTCTCTTTTTACCACTCTGTTTCTATTGATTTCTAATTTGAGTTATAGGATTTTATTACTTACATGCCTAAGCATTTCTCGTGCCTGTATGTCATCTATTTCAGGTAATGGTTATGCCAAGCTGCTATTTATTCTATAGCACTGCTCTCTGCTGACTTCCTTAGAGAAGCAAGCTGTCCAGCAGCTTGGCAATGAAGAGCTTTTGAAGTCTCAAGTCACCTTCAAAAATACCAGTTTTGAATATTTTTCCACCAGCAATCGTGCCTTTTGGGAACAGGAGAATGAGGAGGACCCAGAAGCACAATACATCTAAATTGCTTTCAGCACAGCATAGCAGAGCGGCAGCTTCTAGGAGCCTGCTGAGCAAGGCCATGTTATTTCCCCAAGTGACCCACGTGTGAGAGCACTGCATACAAATGCATAGCTAAATTTACCAATTTACTTTGATGTCAGTTCAGCTGAGTACTGCTATTCCAAATGAGAAGTTTAAATGGGTTTCCAGCTCTGTAGTTCTCTGAAAGATCTAGGGGGTTCAGGATCAAAGGGGTCCTGGAACAAGAAACCCTTTGAGATGGCGTTTACATCGCACTGCTGTTACTAAGATCCTGGAGAATTACTTCAGTCAGATCTCCAAGGAAGCTGCAGTAGTTCTGGGAAATGTTTTTTCTT
The DNA here is from genome assembly GCA_013401315.1 of Balaeniceps rex. Lineage (NCBI taxonomy): Eukaryota > Metazoa > Chordata > Aves > Pelecaniformes > Balaenicipitidae > Balaeniceps > Balaeniceps rex. Next base: position 88,537 of record VYZW01043350.1, on the reverse strand, counting down.
GGAGGAATACTGTATTTCTTGTACACCTTAATTTGCCGTTGTTCATGCCATCAGTGTATCACCACCAGCCATGCAACAGCTTGGCTGTATCTCTCAGCTGAGGACAAACTAAAACCTGCAACCGCACAGATGCCCAAATCACTTGCAAACACAATCTCAATCTGATTCACCTTTCAAAAATGTATCTTTATGAGGGAAGTGACTAACAGAAACTTCTGTACCTATGCTACACCAGCTTCTCCTAGCTAAGCAAGGGCCTTGTCTCACCCTGAAAAGAGAAAGTAGACCTTTTTCCCCTACTTTTCTAACATTTTTGTTTACCTTACAAGGTTTCTGTCTATAATGGCAGATGTTGTGGTTTAACCCCAGCCAGCAACTAAGCACCACACAGCCGCTCACTCACTCCCTCCCCAGTGGGATGGAGGAGAGAAACATAAAAGGGACAAAACTCGTGGGGTGAGATAAAGACAGTTTAACAGGTAAAGCAAAAGCCGCACACGTAAGCAAAGCAAAACAAGGAATTCATTCACTGCTTCCCATCAGCAGGCAAGCATTCAGCCATCTCCAGGAAAGCAGGGCTCCATCACATGTAATGGTTACTTGGGAAGACAAACACCATCAGTCCAAACGTCCCCCCCTTCCTCCTTCTTCCCCCAGCTTTATATGCTGAGCATGACATCGTGTGGTGTGGAATATCCCTTTGGTCAGTTGGGGTCAGCTGTCCCGGCTGTGTCCCCTCCCAGCTTCTTGTGCACCCCAGCCTGCTCGCTGCTGGGGTGGGGTGAGAAGCAGAAAAGGCCTTGGCTCTGTGTAAGCGCTGCTCAGCAGTAACGAAAACGTCCCTGTGTTATCAACACTGTTTTCGGCGCAAATGCAAAACACAGCCCCATACGAGCTACTGTGAAGAAAATTAACTTTATCCCAGCCAAAGCCAGCACAGTAGGTTGCTCTTTTTATGTGTCCCTTGTTTCCTTTAAGAAAAGGCTGAACTATGCCACCCAGCTCTTCTAATGGCTTTGAACGTTGTCCTTTTTGGTTCACGCAGTCCATTTTTTCCCAGATCCTCAACACTTCATGATCCAATGAGTTGAATCAGAGAAGGAGAAGAGAACGATTTGAAGAGAAACTGTGCAAATAAAGCAAATCATTACTTTAGTCTCACAGCTTTGTAAACATTTGCAGATTGCTTTTAAAACCACTAGACACAGGCTATAACAACTAAAAGGAAACCTTAATCTTTTACTACAAAGTACAAGATTTGCTCCTTATGGACCTTAACCGGAATTCCAGAACTGAATATATTCAAAAAGTTCAGATGTTTGCATTTATATCCTTTTTGAATAAATTCCTATAATTGCCTGAGTAATGGCTTTTTAATCCTTCCTTTTGGCCTTAGTAAAATTATTTAAGTGGAAAAGATACATTGCTTTCTGTGCAAGTTTGACCAATCAGGCTTTGTAAAGTTACCTGATGGGAGGAGGTACAATAGTGAAGAGACATCAGTGCTACACAGTGGATTTCTTCTTTCATCATAGCATAATGTACACAGTAGTCAATTTTCCACGTACACTAAACAACTGCACTGACCTTGATATACTGGAAATATATAAATTACCATTTCAGGAGAAAATTCAGTCTCTCTTCTGAAATTAAAATCAGCACTAACCCTTAAATTGCATTCATTAAGAGGGGTTTCTGTGGTAAATAGCAATTGCTATGTGTTACTGTGTGGAATCACAAATATTACTGCCTTACTTAATTTCAGAATGTATTGAATTTATTGGAAAATGTGAAGTGATGATATTCTATTTATAGCAGTGCCATGATGATGAATTAGCATTACCATAAGGTAAAGTAATTATGGTGAGTTAATACAGGCCTTATTAGAAGCATGTGTTGACTTTAGTCTCTATTACTAGCTAAGCTGGGAGGCTCCTCTGGCTGGAAACTGGCTGTTGTTTTATCTTGGTCTGCCTATCTTTCTTTAGTATCCTCCTCACCACCTCTGCTACTCTCATGAATTCTGCAAGGAACAAAAGTGCAAAAATTTGTTTCCTTTCTCCTTATATTTGCATAGAATGGCATTAGATGCTTTTGTCAATGACATTTGGAAAGAGAAAAATGTGGAAAGCAAGAGAAAAATATATTACCCAAACACCTGTCCTGAGAGGACAATGGCAAGGTAAGAATTGTGTGCAAGTATGCCATATTTGAGAGACATTTCTGCCATCTCTCCAGGCTGCTTACAGTGAAACCACAACAAGTACCAATGCAAAGCCATAGAGAAACTCTAGATATCTGGTTGCAAAGTAAATTAGAAAATAACTGGAGAAGACCCTGGTAATATTCAGAGACAATAATAAAAAGTTTTGCAAGAACTGAGGTAGAGTATATAATTACGGAAGACTCTTTTGGGGAGGACTAATGCAGTGACTGATTTACTAGGCAGAAGGGGCAAACCTGCCTCCTCTTCTGCCACTGAAGCTACAGGGCTGATGCACAAGGCTACTCGTCTGTGACCGGATACTGTGTCTCCCTTATCTTCCATGTTGTCCTCTTCAGCTACCTGCTAGCACGGATGAGCAAATAAGCCACCATCAGTGTCGAAAAGCTGAGGAAGGGGTGGAAAGTCTTGCTTGCTTGAATCAGAGAGGTTTATGCTTTTCTGCCTAGCTAGCTTCAGTGAAGATGTAAAGCATACTGCCTTAAGGTTTGCTCTAAAGGCACTATTCTTCTATCCTTCCTTCAGGCAGAGAGATGGATTACGTGACCTTTCACAACCTTCCGCAGCCCTCTCTTCTATACTGGTTTTTTCATTGGTTTAATGCCTTAATAGTATTTTCTTACAAGCAGCTTCATTTTATGGGCACTCAATCTCTTATGACCCATACATTTGCATTAGAGTTATATTTTTTTCTTAACTTGGTAGTAGGAAATTTTCAGACCTTCTCTGAAGTTAAAGTTAAATTTCTTTCCTTTAGCCCTCTAGAAACACCAGATTTCTGCAGAATTTATCAGGAGTCAGAGTGATGCTTTCAATGGGTCCAGACAACTTTAACTTTTCCTACTAACTCCTTTTAGTTTTAACATAAGCATTTTAATTGCCTTAATAATGAATAGAAATTATCCAACTTTAGGTCATTTTGAGCATGCTTAGTAAGGATGTTGGCTGAGCATTCCCAGATAGCTAATGAATTCCTCATTATTAGCAACAACTTATATTAAAAAGAGTTCTTAAGTCTACAGAATTATTTTGGCCTTTCATTTCCTACTTGTTGATATTATGGAAAAAAAAAATTGACATGTTTATAGATGCTTCCAGCTTTAGTGTAAAATATTGAACTGGACTATATATTATACAGTCATATATTCCTTAATAAAAGGCATGAAGAATTCTTCTTCAAAAGCTTTCTGAAACAACTCCACCAGGAACAGACTTAATTCACTACCAGACCAGAGCATATTTAAATACGGTAACCTAGAATCAAAAGATCCATAGAACAATACGTACTTGTGGAATATTCCACTCACGTTTTGCATGGTGTTCTCATGGTCATCTAGCCTTTCACCACATAATCACAAGAAATCAGAAGACTTTACAAACCTTCAGATCAGCTATGCTCACAAACCTTCTATCCATACTCAGCAGGGTGAGGAGGACTGTACTAAACATAATTTTAATGAAGAAAGTTGAACGTAGTTACCAGTGAGACAAATCGGAGAAAGATATTTTTCTGTACCTGGATCCCTTTTTACCTCCATTTCCTTTCTCTTTCTGCTGTCTTTGCCTGGCTTTCCATTCTGAGCAGGGCCACAGCCTGGCGTGGTTTTGCAGCAGTGGAGCTGTCACCAGGAGCGCTCCATCCTGGGACTGATGTGCTCAGCATTGGATGCAGCAGCATTGCTCATTTGTCTGGTCTAGAAGAGTTAATGACGGAGTTACTGTCAGAGCTGTTGACTCTCTTCAGCTGTTCATGCTCCATAAGGTAACTATATTAAATCAAGATGGGTTGATTACCACGTTTTGTTCTGATTTGTTGCTTTTTAACACATATGTCGGGGTTTAGCTCCAGTCGGCAGCTGAGCACCACACAGCCGCTTGCTCACCCTCCCCCTCCCCGGTGGGATGGGGGAGAGAATCGGAAGGGCAAAAGAAAACTCGTGGGTTGAGATAAGAACAGTTTAATAATTGAAATAAAATAACAATAATAATGATAGTAATAAAATTGCAATGAAAAGGAGAACGAGAGAGAGAGAGAGAAACAAAACCCAGGGAAAACAAAACAAAAAAAAACAAGTGATGCAACCGCTCACCACCCGCCGACCGACACCCAGCCAGTTCCCGAGCAGCGATCGCTGCCCCCCGGCCAACTCCCCCCAGTTTCTATACTGAGCATGACGTCATATGGTATGGAATAGCCCTTTGGTCAGTTTGGATCAACTATCTTGGCTGTGCCCCCTCTCAGTTTCTCACGCACCTGGCAGAGCATGGGAAGCTGAAAAAGAAAGTCCTTGACTAGTCTAAGCACTACTTGGCAACAACTAAAAACATCAGTGTGTTATCAGCATTCTTCTTACACTAAATCCAAAACACAGCACTATGCTAGCTACTAGGAAGAAAAATTAACTCTCTCCCAGCTGAAACCAGGACAACATAGCATGAGAGCTCCTGAGCAGCTTTTAAATAACTCCTTTAAGAAAGAAGCCCTTAAAAAAAAAGTTAATTGTAAAAATCACCTAAAATTTGGAAACCCAAAGTGGTAAACTAAGGTTTCATCACATTACACTGTAAGAGCCTTGGCATGTAAATACTCCCAGATGCATTTCCCCTTGCTCATAGTTAAGGGTCTGTGATGTCCCCTGAAAATAAGAGGACTTCAGAAATGGGGCAGGTGTCCAACATGCTTGGAAGCCTTTATTCTTTGAATGTAAGGTGATGAGCTTGGCAAGGGCTTTAACTGATAATTATTGGGGTATTTCTGCTAAGCCATTAAAGTTCCTTCTTGAAAGCAAAATTCAGCAATTATAACCCTGTCTTTTGATATCCCTTTTTGCTGTTTTACTTGTTAGCTATAGCTAATGCCAGTTGCATCTGAGCTCACAGTTGCTCTGGATTCACTGAGTTTGCTCAAACAGACCTACACTAAAATCCAATTTACTAAGCATAGGGTTTTGTAATCAGCAGCCAAAAACCATACAGACTGGATCTATCAAATATACATTTATCTTCCCAACCGTGAAAAGAGGTAGTTACTCATAGATAAGCTGATTTGTGTGAATGAAACCAATGTAAGTCAAGTCCAGAATTATAAACTCTCAATAATAAGATGATGCACATCAACATGTCTTCTGTAAAACAGGAGGCCAGAAATATGAATTACTTTAGACACATTTAATGGGTGCCACATTATGTTATGTTAAATACAGCATTATTACACTAGATATATCATCAGAATGTCATCTACATAAAAACAGACTCTGAATTAAAAAAACCTAAAGAAATGTCACCTTTTCTGAATGCAGCTTCATTGAAAAAAGACAAAATCAAAACTAAAGGCAAGAGAGCACTCAGTTACTTACTCCATAATTTTTGTTGCTTTGCAGAAGTTTTAAGCAGAAGTAATTTTGGAGTTCAACCTTCCATTAGCCTGCTAAGCAATTAGTAGAATGACCTCAAATTTCTCCCCATGACACTTTATTTTAGGTACATTTAAATAATTAATCTAAACAAATAATCTAAATTTTTTATTCAATTACCTTGTACAAAAAAAGGAATTGCAGCTGATAGCTAATTAACTGATATGCCTACTTCATAGCATAATAGAGACCAAATATATATCATAGCCAGGCTTCCAGAGTATTTGATAATTCCAGAAAGAATGTCTGTGTAAGTTACTGCCAGCTATTGCTTAAGCCCATCCAAAGTCTACATTTAGGACTGATCAAAAGTCTAATAAAAGCAAGGAAAATATTTCCGTGGACTGTAGCAACTCTGAATCATGCCTCTGTCAGAGTCAATTTGCATGATGCTGAACCAGTAAATCCAAAATCTGAAATACAACCAGAAAAGATTTTTCTTCTGCAATATATTCACCTCAGTTCATATTCTTCAGACCACATCTGGAAATCCAGTGCTTTTTTCCCACTCACAGCTGTCGTTCTATCATCTATTGTATAAAATGGATATCTAATTATGGGCTGCTGTGGAAGACATCCCACAGAGATGCCCATATCTGCAGCAGAGAAGTGAAAGAACTGATGATGCTTCTTTTCAGTTTCACACATGATTTTTCCCCTGTAATCAAAATGTCAGTTTTATGTTTTCACTAGTTTATAGCCCAGTGCTCAAAACCAATCAAAGCTGAATAATCAAAATATTATTAGAACTTCATAAAGCTGTCTACCACAGATAGTCATTATAGGACTTCTGCAGTGTCTTTTAGGCAAGTATTTCCATGGCAATGATTTATTCCTTGAACCCCGATTAGCAAAAGCAGGACATGCTAAGTTACTAACTCAGTTTCAGTAATAAGGTAGCCTAAGATCAAGGTTTTGAAACGTGATAGAGAAGCTGATTTTCCTTAAAAAAGTCAAAAAGGAATAAAAATCTTGGCATTATATGAAGTCAGAGCCACTCACGTACCCAAAAGTCAGCTCTTCTCATGCTGTTTATCAGAGGAGAATATTGACCCCAAGTCATTCCCTGTCACCTCAGGGGAGCTAGTGCTTTAAAGGTTGCCCTCATATATCTGATTATGGAGAGTCTAAATACAATACCTTCTGCCTTCTAAAATCTGGCTTAAATGACAAGCCTTAATTTATTTTTAACATGTTTGTTAGATTTAGGCGTAGATCAGATCTTAAACTTCTTCTATTCCTTCCTTATATTACTCTCATATCTGATTTAGATTTAAAATTACTTTCTTTTTAGGGATAGCATTTTCAATGAAACTTGGAAAGTTTCTAATCCTGCTTTACAATGCTGAAAGACACTTTGCAAGAGTAGGCTAGCGTCCTAATAAAAATGGTGTATGCTCTGGATTTATCACCTATGTTACGCCACTTGTGAATTCACTGACATTAAAGAAACACCAAGGAGACTCTAGTCTAAAGAGATGTACTTTGGCATCTAAGCAGCTACAACACCACCACGATGACAAGGTTGAAGTCTAGTGCTTACCTTAGTTTTGTAGCAGGCTGGCAGGCACTAAACCCCTGGCAGCCAGCTTTACGTTAGTCAGAAATGGTTCTCAAATAAAAGTCTGCAAAAAATTTCCAGACACAAAAAATAATGTTTATAGGGATGAGAAAAGAAACGCGCCAGCTATGTGTTTTAATTTGGACATATTATGTCTGCTAGATCTATACTAATGCAGCCCTTCTAATCCTTCTCATGGTCTGATTCAAAACTGTGTTTTTTTCACTAGTGTTTCATGGGCTTATGGTGCAATTGAGTTTAACTGATCTGATTTTGACAATACAGAATCTCCCTTCTTCTGGATTCTTCTTTTTTTGCATATCAAAAGAAAACAAACAAAAAAATGAAGCACTGCTGTTGCACCTAACTTAAGTACTCCAAATAGCAGCAACTTTTTTTGGTTTTATAATCTGCTCAGCAACATTTCCTTCCAATTGTCACGGCCTTTCCTCCCTAAATGCCAGCACTGAAGTGCTTCTGAAGCATCCTCTCACCAAATCCTGTTCCAGCTGCAACCGGCTCTTCACTTGAGGATGTCATACAGCTAGCAGAACTGGGAAAACTTGTTACACTCTCACTCCCTGGTCTGGCACAAAGGTCAGCCTCAGGCCTCTTTCTCATGTATTCATTGCATGCTTGGAGATATTACCTCTAACCCAATGCCTGCCCTCACCCTCTCCAAGCACATCTTCAGCCACAGCCCCTTGGGTGAGCCCAGCTCCCAGCCAGGCTCCTTGGGATGAGCAGGGCTCTGCTGGAGTCCCACCTCAGGAGCTCTCGTTGCCCTCAGCCACCTCTAGTGCTACGCTGCAGGTATCCTGGCCTGTAACATACTTAGTTTCTATCTGGATTTTGAACGCTGCTTTTGCTTTTTGTTCTAAGAGTTTAACATGTATCACAGTTTAAGGATATCCAAATCTTTCATTCTTGAGCAACAATTTAAAACAGGTTTATAGCGCTACATGATATAAAATAGTAATCCTTTGGATTGACTTAGAAAGAAGTTAGAGCTGTGAATAAACATAAAATAAATAATTGCACATCCAGATCTATCTTTTCTCCTTTAAGGCCATCCATCCCATTTCTTCATTTTTTAATTAATACACAAACATTTGGTTCCTATTTTTGGAAAGTCTGAGTTGGATTAGAGCTGGCAGTTATCATTTAGGGACTGCACCAGGACAGGGGGATGTGAAACTGGTGGTAGCAGTATTATTCAACTGTTTACTTGCAATCAGGGTACCTTGATGCGAAGTAAGGTACATGTGTTTCAGTACTACAAAAAACCTAAAGGCACGCTAAACACCTATGATAGGAATTATTTGCATGCATACACACAAACAAAAATTTCAGTACTCATACGGACATTTTTATTCTTTGGTCTTCCAGACAGGTCCCATTAAATCATAAATGTTTCAACCCTTCCTCATGTTTGAGCATTCCTTACTTCATGTCTGTACAAAGAGTCACTTTGTTGAACTTGCCCTCTAAGGCATTTATAATTTGTAGTAAAACTGCTGCACATTTTTAACATTTGAACACTCCTACTCTCGTCCTGACATTTCCGTGCCACAGAGCTATTTGTGCAACCACAATCATTAGGTAGGCATCTATTTTTAAGAAAATTAATTGCTGTATTTGCAGACTCATGCACATGCTTTAAAATCATCATTTTTGCAATATTTACGCTCTGCAGTCACAACTGCATGCTTGTCAACACTGATAATTTTGCACCAGCCCTAACAGTCATTTATGTCTCAAGTTTTCTGTATTAACAGCATAAATTTAGAGTTGCATTTTGTACTGCTATCAGGAAAGGAGAAGGATTAAAATCCAGTGCAGGTGTTCAAAATAAGATATAAGCACATACTGCAATGGCTGCATAAAAAGAGCTTCACATTTAATATCTAAAATGCAAATGCTTTGAGGAAACACAACTTTGGCAAATTGTGTACTGCTTCATCATTAAAGTACATAATTAAGAAACATGAAAGACACAAGTCATTTTGAAATTGTGTTTTAGAGGATTCTTAACATAAGCCCTTCCCTTAGAATCTGGCACTTTATACATATACGTGTATATATGTACACTATGGATTAACTGACAGGAGCTTTGGTTTCTCAGCTGTGCCAGTTTACAGTAAGCAGGAATGGCACCTACCATACTTGAATCTATGACCACAAGAGAGATCACAAACAACAGAAAGTTTAGTGTTGACACAGTAAAGGAGGAAAAACCACACACAGACTGCTGCTTCATCTCCTGCAGGTTGTCCTAATGATTCACTTTAAGACCAATTATTTACAAAGGTCACAGGATCTTCTAAAAATTGTCCTCAGTACAATGTACTTCAATAGGTGTGATTTTGCTACTCTCCATTTAAACTGGTTCTTTCGTTGAGCAATTGCATTGTGCATCACTTGTTTTGTATATTCTTTTATCATTATTATTATTATTTTCTCTTCCTCTGCTGTCCTATTAAACTGCCTTTATCTCAACCCACGGGTTTTACCTTTTTTTTTTTTTTTTCCCCCCAATTCTCTCCCCCATCCCACCGGGGGGGAGAGGGTGAGCAAGCGGCTGCGTGGTGCATAGTTCCCAATTGGGGTTAAACCATGACAGGTGCCTCCCCGCCTGTCCCCCTTTTCCTTCATACCCCATTCTAAAGATGCACAAAGATTAAGAAGAGATAAAAATGATGCATATATATGTATATATATTAATATATATACGTGCATATAGATATTAAAGTAAGTTGCTAGAAGGCTTATGCTTTGACAGAATCTCATTACACTGGGATATCACAAGGCTGACCCTTAAGAACAGACTTTAGCACTGTTCTGGTCAAATGTGTCCCTGCTGGCACTGTTTCTGTACTTTTCAGCCTCTGACAGCCTTTAAGGAGTCTTAATTCTATACCTTTCAAAATAACAAACGAACCTACAACCTGACCTTACTAAGAGTAGTAATTACGAAGTGAGAAAGTTGAGCTTACAGTAATAACTGGAATCCTTTCAGAAAATACATTTCAGAAGGAACACAGGAGGACAAACACTAGTATCAAGAGTTAATCTTGGCAGTCCAGCACCTTTTCTTAAACTCTAAGAGAAAGACCATCAAATTCCTATTTCCAGTTACCAACAGATTTCAAAGAGAGATTACAGGATTGTTGCTACCTGTTCCACGGAAAGGACGCTGCTTTTTGATTCTTTATTTTCCCTTACCGCAGAGATTGCCAAAAGCATAAAGATCACATAGGGCAACTAAAAAAGTGTTCTTTCTTCCAGGTAGAGAATGAAAAAGAGAGAGGTATCTATGGATGACAGTGCATCCTACTGAAATAGCTCACCAATGTTGGCTCACGAAGCCATATTGAGGCCAAGAACTTTTGGGCAGGGCCCATACTCCGCAGGTCATTCAGCAGTTTTACCTCCCATGGCTTATAAACCCTCTCTTGATCCCCTCCTCTCCAATCAAGGCCTCAGACTCAATAAAACCCTTTCCATCGAACCTTTTGTTTCTTTTTCCCTCTCATGTTTGCCTGAAATTCCCCCTTTCCCTCCATAGCCTGCACAGGGTTGGTACATTACAGTATCTTGTTCAACCTTTTTCAAGTAATGCACATGATATTGCTGACTTTATTCAAAATTACATGTGCTCAGTTACCCAACAAGGTCATGCTTCCTTACAGGTATTTTGGCAGTTAGTGAAACATTTGTTATGATTCAGTCAGTTCTAACCTCAAGGTTTTACTCACAGGACAGGCAGTATTTCGCTCAGTAGTTCTATAACACTCTATTATATGCAGCTTTTTATCTAAAAAAAGGACAGTATTCATATTTTGATCTTAACACGTCATTTTTTTTTTCCCATGGCTGCAAGTTAAGGGAAGTCCTAATGATATCTGATGGACCATTAACTATAAAAAGTCATTACCAGGGTTCCATTTCAAGCCAAAACTGAAGAGATCAAGTGGATAAAGTAATCCCTCAGGTGAAAGACTTCACTACAAATGACTAGAAGCAGGTTATTCTGCTGCTCAAACATCTGATGACTGTAACTTCCATCTGTGCCTTGCTGAATTCTGGCAGCAGGCAGGGTTGCTTAGTCTATTATTGTTCAGCCAGTGGGATGACTGTGTTATGGCAGGAGATGTGGGACAGCCTTCTCAAATGAAGTCAGCTATCAGAACAAATTGGTAACTGAAGAAACAGGACTCCACTTGAATGAGCTTATGACCTGCTTACCTGTAGGCAGACAAGGCATCAAATAGGAATCGGAGTAATTTGTGCTGTAGGATTTTTAGATTTTGATTCAGCACATATCACTGCCTCTTCAATCAATTGTGCGTTGTTACACTGGTGTACTGGTAAAATTAAGCCTTTTCTGTCTAATAAACAGGAAAGGTGTTTCTACTGTCATATGCCAATAGTAAAGATGAATTAACCATTATGCCTTAAGTGAAGTATATTCCAGCCAAAGTATAATATATGATACGATATTCATGCTTACCTGGTATGTCACGAATCAGCAGCTGTAAGTCCTTCTTTTGAAAATATTAGCTTGTACTTTGTTACTTCAAGTGAAATATGCTTTTAGATGTACTTTAATGGTTGAAGACCGTACATGACACTTCAGTATAAGCAAGCCAGAATTGCATTATTTAACTATGTCCTTTAATTATGGGATTAATCTTCAAAGCATTATGGAGTACATTTGCAAAGTCACAAAGAGAATAAAAGGATTATAGAGGATAAAAAGCATACAGAGCATAATAGGTACCAATGGTATAAATGAGTGGTGATAATGAAACGATGCACATATGCTAAGGCTATATTTATACACCAAGATTACACAGCATACGAATGAAGGAACCGTGATTCTTCTGTCCCTTGATACCTGCAAGACTTTTGAGCCAGCTGCTTATACTAGGCTATTCTAATATTTTATAATCAGCTCTTTCCTAAAACTGAGTGTTATGTATCAGTTGTGATCACCCTCAGCAGGGGAGCTTCAATATATTACGAGCCTTCTCAATTACAGTTCTTTATTCAATGGAATCAGAAGGTGGGGACTTCTGATTTACTGCAGTGTCCCCCACAATGTTATTAGACTATTAAGTTAAGATATCTTCCTTTTCACTCACTCTTTTAATGAGCTCTCCTAGATGACCACTATGGAGGTGTGTCCTTGCTTCTGCTTAAAGAAGTTCCATGCGATTAAGAATCAGTCCTCATCCATGCTCATCTTGGCCTTTGGAAATTGCCAGATGTACTCAAGAATCATTTATTTAAATTCACATCACATAAGGAGACACAAAGTTGTGAAAGTATTTAAAAATGCATTTTTACTACCAAGTAAAAGAGGTACACCAAACCAGACTGTCTCAACTTCCATTTCTTCCCAAATTTTCCACTTTTTATACCTACCTGATAGAGCTAGCCACCTTTAATAAGTGTTTTGTTCCCAAAATATTTAAGATAAGGTTAGTATCTCAGCTGCGTAGTGTCTGCATGCTATTTTGACCTCTGAGAAACTATGATGAAATCCATATAAATGCACAATCCTTGCAACTTAAAGCTATCTTTTGGGTTAAAAAAAAATGCACAAATATTAGTCAGGTATTTTCTTAGTCGAGAGGTGATCCTATTTCTGTTTAGAAGTTATTGAAGAAACCTATTGAATTAGATCTCTTAAAACTAAGTCTCTCGCTGAATTTTCTGAAGAAAATTTGATGTGGAATCTGATGACTTTATCACATTACTTATACTTAATCATCTCATTTACATCTGAAAGGGAAATGAGAAAGAAATTATTTCTAAAATCTATTGACTTATTTATACTGAAAATGTAAACACAACATCAATGCAGGAAACTCAGTTGTCTCTCAAACAAATCCCAAGGAGAGAGCAGTATGTTGCACCACTTGCGAGGAGTTAGAGCAGACCAGACTCTGCTCTGACTTTAGGCAATGCACACTACAATCATGCTGTAGATAACCTCGACCTCATTTTAACCTAGTTGGTCTGGTACAAAGAGCAGGGAAGCCTTAAGAGATGAACTAGGTATACCCATCCAGTGCCGATGCTGGGAAGACACATGCAGCCTGGACTGAGGCTCATGCCATCACAACAGAATTTTATCCTTAGAAGAGCCAAGTATTTAAATAGCCAAAGCTACTTCAGGTGTGTTGCCATATTCTTTTCAATAAGCAATTAGATGATTGCTTATTGATACAGGCTGACTCATTGCATTCACCAACTGAAGCAGGACTAAGTGGGGAGAATTAGGGGGAACGTTTTCCACATTTCTGGGCTTTCATAGAGGGTAGTGCAATAACTGGTTCCCACACTTTCTGAGATATGGTTGGCAGATGAGAAGGCAGGGCGCCTTGAACGCTCTGACTCCTCCAGTGGAAGAAAAGTCATATTACAATCTAATCTCAAAAATAGATCAAAATGGTTTGGGCTTTGGTACAAAAATGTGAGATGCTGGAATATTTGTCACAGTATCTATTGCCATTTTGCAACCAAACAAATTATAGTTAAAATCAACTGGATTTGTAGTTGACAGACAAAGAAAAGAAACAAGTGACTACTAGACTCCCTGAATTTCATGTCTTGGTAGAAATGACGTACCTCTAAAGGAAATAAGACACTTCTCTCTTTATTAGCAAGGCTTTTACTGTGTCTGTCATACCACATAGAGGCATTTTGACTTAAGCACCTGTGATTACATTATGTAGGATTCTTTTTTACGGTGTTTTTCTTCGTGAAAAAGCAGAACAGTCAATCTTTTGACATGAAATCTAACCTAACAATATGAGGAACACTGAGCACAAGTTATTTAAGGATATCGGTTAATTTGTCTCTGATGGAATTAATATCTGTGCAGATAATTAACATAAAATATATGCAATACTTATCTAAAATAAATGGCTCATTGGCCATATGTCTAGCTATGTACCTCATGCAGGATATACTCCTAGACAGGAATATTTCTTTGTCTATACAAACCAGTTCATTATTTTCCCTCTTAGGCATTAAAAAATGACAGCTTATGCCTAGAAGCTCATGGTTTAAAAATTAAAACATTTTTCTAAAAACAAAACAAAACCCCTTTGGCTCATTTTCTGTATTTTAGACTCATAAACCTTCATAGTGCTCTGAAGTCCAATTTTCATAGTTATATGCACCACACCACAGAACTGATCTTGGAAAAAAATTCAGTGTAGGAAGATGAATGGATCCAAATAAGGAGGTCAAGCATCAGGAAGAATTCAGAGAGGCAGCCAGGGTAGGCAGGAGAGAATACCTTGTATTTAAAGCAACACTGCCTGCTTGCTTCACCTTAACACTAGTGAAATAATGAGGTGGCAACATCCTCAGTCCTCCCTGCGCACAGCAGAAGGCTGCTGGCTGGAGCCCTGACTCTCTTCATGGCTCTGCTGCAGACTCCAAATGCCCCAAGGAAGACCAGTATCTACCCAGCAGTAACTACCACAAGAGCTGTTTTGCACTGAGATAAACAAAAATGTGCTTGCTGTATCCCTGCATCAGCGTTCCAGTTGCTCAAACGTAAGGAGAAACAAATCGATCAGAATGACATTTGTTAAAAACTGAGAAACCAACCAACCCGCTGGGTAGGGAAACCAATTAAGGAAAATAATTACTTTTATCCATTCCTTGAAACCCAAATCCAACAGATCTGCTCTGCTATGACATTATTGTTATGCAGAATTTCCTGGCTGACAAAATAATTATGTCCGTTAAAAGTTAGCCAGTGTCTGTACTGAGGAACATGTTGAACTCTGAGCTTTCCTTGGAGACCTCTCATGTACTTTTGATGTTCTATGTCAAATTGTACCTAAGGGCATGCAATCTAGCGGAAGCCAAAAAGGTCAAATTACCCACCCTTCTTGTAGTAATTCCCTTAATAATTTCCTAATATTCTGTGTCCGTTTAAAGACATAAATAATATGTTCAGTTTTTAACTGGTTCTTTGTTTTCTACATTCTCCTCCTAGCCTCAGTTTGGAATGAGATAGCTGTTCAGAAACTGCAGTCTCCAAAATGAAAGCATATCATTCTCCCTGGTTCCCAAGCATTTAAAAAGCTACAAAGTTGTGAGGTTATCCTAAGTCTCTAGATCTGTCTTCTAGCCAAAATTTTGGGGCAGAAAATAAAAGACAAAAATATTAGCTAGCTCTCATCATAAATGCAGTCTTTTCCCTAATATTTGTTCTCTTATTTTTTCATTGCCAAACAAAATAAAAACCTAAACACAGGTTTCTAAGATTATGAGGACTCAAATAAATAACAGTGCTAATCATATACTAAGTGGCAATTTTGTAAGTTCTGAGCATGGTTCAAGTAATACCAATCTAACAGAGATCATTACATGGCCATAAAAGTATTATGAAACAAACTTTTATAATTTTGTTTCCATCTACATACGTTACTTCCACTATTAGAAAACAAATTTGTAACTCAAACTGTCTTCCTTACATGCATCTAAATTACATGAGATCAAAGAGGTTGTAGTTTAAATTACTATAATGCAATTATCACAGATTGTCACTGTGTCACAAAAATAGAATTTGAACTGAATTTGAGATAGGTAGGGAAGGATACTGCACTGCTGCCAAATTTTAGCCATTATTCTAGCCTCTTAGATAACGAAGACATCATCTACTACTTAGTGCATTGTATTTAATAAAAACAATAAATTAAACTAGAAAACTGATGTACTCATAAAACTGAAGGGAAGCACATCTGAATGCCTTTGCATCCAAAATTACATATACACATGCACTAACAAACTCTATCAAAGGATTGTGGATGACATTATTCTGGAAGAATATGCTTGCTCTGATCTGTTCTCTTAATCATCCTTGATTTTTCACCAAGAACACTCTGTATAGTTTCAAAAGACAACTAAGGAATAAAAATATTCTGATAACAACAATGGAATAATAGTACAGTACAGCATTCATCCAAACCAACTTAATTTTCTTGCTCCTACAGACCGTTATCTAAAATTCTATGGAAACTACTTCTTTCATTTGTGTTCAGTACAATAAATGTGTGTACAAACATACATTCATGTGATGTGGACAGAAAAACATAGGGGGGCTGTAAAAACAAGAGAGGGTCTGATATCACTCAGAAGGCATCTCTCATCTGCTGAAATCAGCTCAATCAGTTTAATCAGAACCGTAGAACAGCTCTAGAGGGAGACATTCAGAGCCTGTCAGTGGTTTTGTGGCTTCCTCTTTATCTAATATATTATTGTTCTTTAAAACTTGTCTTTACGGTGCTTTTGTATTTTCTAACTGGCATGCAGAGGTGATCATGAGCAGAAGAGATATGAAGATACCAAGAAAAAGCAGGGAACTGGTATTAACTGCAAAGCACAAGAATACATTACTTCATATCTAAATCCCTCACTGTCTTGACATAAAAATAAATTGCCTTGTATTTTGGAGCCAAGGTTATTTAAAGTACTAGCTCCAGGCCATTATGAAAAGAGAGGGAGAAAACTAAATCTGTAAAGCAAATGTAAGTTATTATATTGATACTCTTCTTTTGTTTACCAATACTATCTGAACTTCAGATCAAAACATGCTGGGATATAAACTGGATAAATGGTCAGATAAATAAGGAAAATTTATAAATTCTACATATCAAGTAACCTAAACATCAGTTGCTGACAGTAAAGCTAAAACACCTAAATTTTTTTTGGGCATTTTTTTCTTTGACTTGCCTTTATTTTCCAGTTTCTTCAGATATACTCTTAGGGTATTGCCCACATTTTTCTGTAATTTTCCCCCCTCTACCTTCCCATATGCTTGTGCAGGCTGCCATGTTCTCCTGGTATGCCTTTTATGTGCTATTCTTCAGTCTGGCCTTTAATATTAAAAACAAGAATTATGTATCTGTCACTTTTTCCCCTTTAAATTAATTTATCTCATAGTTTCCACTTGAGAAAGGAAAGTACAGACAAGAACACATACTAAATTAATATGAATTTCTGATATGCTAGTTTATGAGGCGTTCTTTTTTTCCCAAAAGCATCTAGTTGCCCTTTGAATTTAAATATACATTTAAATAACATACAAAGTAACAACTACTTTTTCAGATGAAAGTTTTGACAACAAACTTTTCTACCACACTTATCGCAATGCTCTTAGATTCGCTGCACTTTCTATATGCTTCCACAATCCAACATGGTAACGGTGTGAAATAGCTTCTAAAGGCTGTATGCCTGCTAAGATGCTGGAAGAACAGATTAACATAGGCGTGATCAAAACAGATCAATGCCATCAAAATACTTTACAGACATCCACTCCTAAAGTGGGAGTCTTCAGTGGTAGAAGATGATGAAGATAAGGAAAGCACTGCTGCTGTGTTGGGCTGAAGCTGAAGCATCCCCCTGAACGCGACCGGGCAGTTATTAGGCTCTTGAGGGGGTTTATTCAGCAGATAAGGGTGAATTACTGCATTTAAGCCTTGCAAAGCTCTATTTTGATTGTCTTCATACTTCCTGCTGCTGCTATCAGGCAGGACCCAGGGAAAGCGGCTGCGAAAGAAGATGAAAATAAACGTGCTGTTCGTTAAGGGAGAATAAGCTGTACCGAAACCAAATGTTCAGATTTCTCTGGTACATTTGGAACACGGGAAAAATGACTGCAGTTCGCAGTTCTCTTGCAGCAGGTTCGGAGCAGGCTGTGCGTGTATTTCAGCCGCGAGGGGGAGCGTCAGACCCAGGAGTTCGCCGGCCGGGCCGCAGCGCCGGTGCTCGGCATGCCCGAGGCGGCCCCGCTCGGGAGCTCCCCTCAGCCCCGGGGTGAAGCGGCAGCGCTCCCTCGGGGCCGGCTTCGCCATCACCTGCAATCACCTTGGCCAAAA
Organism: Balaeniceps rex; assembly: GCA_013401315.1. Taxonomy (NCBI): domain Eukaryota; kingdom Metazoa; phylum Chordata; class Aves; order Pelecaniformes; family Balaenicipitidae; genus Balaeniceps; species Balaeniceps rex. Next base: position 70,429 of record VYZW01043350.1, on the reverse strand, counting down.
GCGATCATTTCTTGGGGCAGAAAACTGCCACCTTATTTGTTTTTGCAGGATATAAGGGAGAGGGGAAGGGAGGCTGAACAGGATGTCGTTATTTCTGTGCAAACGCTTTACCAGGCAGCGATGCTGATTTAACCCCCAGTCTGGAAAAGCTGGCTGGCTGCAGTGTAAGTAGCAGGAGAGGCCAGCATTTCACAGTAGTCAAGGCCAGTAGCAACTGGTCTGACAATGGTTTTATTGTCTTTGTGCAATCTGCTTCCCTGTGATACATGGTATAGTCACATTATAAAGAATATCATCCCTGTTGGCATCTTAGATGCTGCCAGGTTCAGTAACGGAGTCAGAAGGAAGTGAGATTCCTCCTTCAGCTTGCTAATATTTTGATTTCTCATCTCCAGATCATGCAGTGCTTTCCAACCTCACCGATATAAAGTCATGAAACACCCATGCTGCCATCCTGCCTACACTGATGTTTCCACAAATGCGGTTGTGCTGCTGCAAAAAAAACTTATTCCAGATCCACTTGTGGCTTTTCTGCATCAGAGTTAAAGCACATTGCTGGGGACAGGGCAAAGCTTTTCTTCACTTGTATATCTCTGCTCTGTGGCTAGAGAACACATCAGTCTCCAGCATGGCTGTTCTGATGAAAGGTACTGTTGGTACATTTCAATTAGATTTCCTCACAGAACATTATGGTCTCTCTGGAGGACTACCTTGCATCTGAATCGCTAACCTGAACATGGCACACATTCAGTTACCCCATTTCTTTTTAAGATCCAAATTTCACTAGGTTCCACACAAGCCTATTGCTCCTGTGTACTGTAATTTATCAACCCCAGCAATGCAGGGTCATCAAACTGTAACTAAAGAAGATTGCTCCTTACGGCAACAAAGTAAGTGCTAGAGCAACTGATGTGTCATACCCCTTCCTTCTTTTACAGTGTCTTTATGTCATATTTGGTTGATAATTAAATAGAAGATATTAATTAAAATGTCTTTCCTCTCTAAGCAATACTTCTGTATGAATTCTAATCGTTATGCAGCACAGAGCTCCAAACTTTGCCTCACATACAGCTGAACAAGGTTATGTTGTTACATCTAAGCCCTAATCCCTTTTCTGCATAAGTACAGATAGATGTGTTTAACCTATTTAAATTTGCCTTAATTGTTTGAGTCCATAGAAAACTGATTGTACTTTCTGCTTTGTTTTGAGCAATTCCAAGAAATTAATACGCACTAAGCTGTTTCTCTAGATATTGCAGACTTCTGTTAGCGGTTACAGTTACTAAGCAAATACAAAAACATTCCCCGGTGATGCAAAGACACCCCATGGTGTTTGCCACTGCCGGCTTTTACCTTGATATCCAAAGACAGATGAGGCTCCGTCATGATCTTAGGTTGCAAGCAGCCACCTAACTCCTCTATGCCACTTATTCACACTGATATGAATCCCTTCTTAGATGTGGAATCAATCCCAACTTGCCTGTACCTGATTATCAGTCTTGAGACTGAGTGACAAAGACTGGTTGCCCTTCCTTACACAGTTGCACTGAATAAAGTGATGACAATGCCATGTGTCACCTGGACTTTGCCCTCTATTACCCATGCAGCACTATGCTCCTCAAAGAAATCTGTGTATTTTATTAAAAATATATTTAACAAAAGTAAATGAGAGAAAATGCAAAATTGCCTATACGATAGCCACATGAGCAATCTACTTAATGTTCTTCTCTGATCATGCATAGGAAAGAATTTTCATTTATGTCCTCTCGTATTTCCTTTAAAGCAGAACATTAACAATTATTTCTTGGCTCTACTGCACATTACAAATAATTCCCAGCTTAATTGTTTTTCCATCAAAGTATTAGTTTTTTACTCTGACTATACCCAGTTTAAAACTTAAACACCAAAGTCAGACATTGTTTCTGTTACCTAATTAAGTGTAAAATGTTTTAAATGAAAGAATAATGAAATAACATCCTTAAGTGCTTTCTGTAAATCTTCTGGGATTCAAAGTCTTTGTCACAAATACATAATGGCTGTTCAAAAACTGTCATACAATAAATGCTCAAGACAAGTCACAGTGAACTGAAGTATCACTTTTGCCATATTTGCAAAAATTTTCCTACAATTATGGGGTTTACTCAAGTAATATTGCTCCTGAACCTGTAGTTATTTTTGGAAGTTGACACAAGTTAGAAAGTTGAAAGACAACTGAACAGATACAACGTTCTTAGTGCATAGCTCTGGTCCTCTAAGTAACAGCAATATCACCTCATGAAAACAACTTTTTCTTCTCCGTTGCTAGAGAACTATCATATTGAAATAAACAGATGAGAAGTTACCACTTTCTAATTTCGCTGACTCCTGCACTTGTATGCTGTCTTCTGTAACCCAGTGCAGTTCTTTAACTCTGAAGACAGACAGAGAAGATTTCCCAGACTGAGCTGATCATTAGGTCTTTAATACTTTAATATCTTACCTGCCAGTGCAGGAAAATGACGGATTACTGGGAAAAGGAATAGAACAGTCACCAGTTCTGCATGACTTCTCCCACCATCCATGGTCACTAGAAAAAAGAACAGATTTGTGTCTTTCTAAACAATTAATCATGTTTCACAAGCTTTTATTTACATTCTAAATTGATATAAAATGTACCTCATTTATTTTTATGTAGTTTCATGCATTTTTATTGCCACAAGCATTTTTTCCTACCCTTTTTACTGTCTCCTTGGTTTATGGAGTTCTGTTTTCAGGAGGAAAATGAAGAAGTGAGGAAAGAGTGAAAATTTAAGTTCCATATAAAGTCTGGTTTTGGTCCTATTTTCCTGATCTGTCGAACTGCCTGGCTTTCTTAATGGATGATAATTCCTACATTTCACCTCTGCTCTGTCAGACAACGCTGTGCATGATACTGCTCTTGGTGCCATGAGACAAATCTCTAACAATGTTACTTTATGGAAATATCCTAATATCTACAAGGGTGTAAATAAAATCAGAATCTGGCCTACAGCTCATACTGTACCAGGTATTTATTTTTATCTCATTTCAATTACAGACTCTTTTTTTTCCTAGAACATTCCAAAAATTGTATTTTGGAATTGAAACTTTCCAGGTTTGAATGAGTGTTTTTTAAGTGAGAAAAAAAACATTGGGCTGCATTCTAGTTATATAAAACTAAAATAAAATCTTGACTGACTTAAAAAAATGTTTATGTATGCTTTTACTTCCACAGGCATCATAAAAATTACTTTAATTCATGAAATTTAGCATGCAAAGAATATTCGCTTAAGTTCAAACTTTGTGACATAATTTAAAAATTTTGTGTGTAAAAAAAGAGTTTGTTTACATGTCTTAAGGTAAAAATATATTCCAAATTTAGAAAAAATATGTACCCTATCAATAACTAAAAAAAAAAAACCCAAACCTGTGTCATATTTTCTTTTTCTGATCCCTCTCCCCTGTCCTATTTTTTGGGGAAACACACGGGGATGGGGAAGAATTATTATTATTTTTTTCTCAGACGTCTTTTAAAGGATTGTTTCTAGTACTGGGTGGGTTTTATCCATTTTACTGGGACTAGAATCAGGTCCAAATTGTATTTTGCTTCCATGATGACTGATGTGTATAAATATTCATGAGTCAACACCTGGGGTTGGTTATTTTCTAAAAGCTGTGTAACTGTTATTGCAGTTGTATCTGTGGACTGTAACATCTCATTTGAATTCATGAGACCTGTTATAAATTTTAAATATAAATAAAGTGATATTAAAGTCTAATGAAAAACAAGAATCCCATCTGCTACCTGCAATCTAGTAATACCTGCATAACAGAGGGAAGCAGTAACGTAAGCAATGAAGATGGAAACTTGTTTGTTTATTAAAACTTCACATTTGTTTTGATCATTCCTTCTAATCCCTGTTGATAAAAATTGTGTTCCAAAGTGGCTTCTTTCCAGATCTCTGCAGAGATCTTTGTGTTTTAACCCACTAGAAGTTTGGCAGAGCATCCAACTGCCATATTTTTCTTGAAAAAGAAAACTACTTAAATTCCCTAACAGCAGCCAATTTTATATGCAACTTTGCTCACACATGAGACTTTTTTGAAGATGCCTGCTCTCTTATTTCTGTGGACTGTAAGACAAATTTAATTTAGGGTTTTCAACTGAGTTTTGTGCCATGAGAATTGGAGGGACAAAAATGGCATTACTTGAACATTTATACTACCTGTAAAGATATGCAAGATGTTCTTCATGATACTAAACAACATATTTTTTCTCACTTGCCAATACTTTTCAGAACTGATTTTCCACTAACTTCTATCAAGAGTTACTTCTGAGCTCAGACACAGAGAAATATTCGTGTCTCTAAAGTGACTACCAGGAGGTTATGAATACTAGGGGTTTAGAACATGATGGTATTCTTGGTATGATCCTGGTGTCCCCTGCCTAGGGATAATAGGCCATTGTAATACACCTTTAAAGTGCATTTTTAATTGATCTTTAATATTAGATTTGTGGTGAAGGGAGGAGCAGGCAAGTTTTCCACTGATATCAGCAAGGCTGGTACTTCACAGTGTGCTGCCTCTAGTCCCGGTCGCTGGCATCACTCACTGTAATATGCAAAGTTACCATGGCCCAAAAAGTATAACCAACCCATTCACTGAATATTTGTAGTATATTGAGGTGTCACTACTGACTGCAACTTTGTCTAATATCTAATTTACCAAGAAAATAATTTTTAATTGAGGTTTTATGAAACCTAGAGAGTAACTGAAGAAGTTTGGCACACTGGTCAGCTGTGGGTTGAGATAAGTCCCAGGAAAGCATTAAACCTCTATGTTTTTGTATAGGTAGATACTAGAAGTATGCCACACTTTCCTGAGAATATTTGCATTTGCTACAGTATAAACCCATGACAGCATCCAGCAGCCTGACACTTGCACTCAAAACTGTTTTAATTATGCAATGCCAATGTGATCCCTACATATATTTTTGAGCAGGACCAGTGATCATATTTNACACTTTTGGATTAAGCTGTCGTTACTTATCATGCCAGATGACAACCAGCGTTTTAATCTGAGAGCTTCCTGACATCTCATTTTCCTCTTAGTATTTTCTCAGCTGTCCGTGCCCGTATACTTCCAAGTGTAAATGGAAGAATCTGTCATACCACCACAAAAATAGTTGCTTGTTAGTTATTTCCATAGTCACTGAAGGCCAAGATATTAAAAAAAACTTACAAGAAAGACTAGTTTATAGGAACTCATTGACACAAACTTCAGTGCTGTTCACATACAACCTATGCACATTCACAGACAAGTGTTCATTATTACCTATTAGATATAAATTGAAAGTAGAAACAGTCTAGTAAGAATACTTACAGG
>VYZW01043350.1:37673-52829 GCA_013401315.1 Balaeniceps rex | reverse complement strand
TGACTATGAAAGTGAAGTAATTGCACAGGGGGCTTCTACAGCAGCATATAATCTCCTTAACTCTCAAAGAGGAACCTCAGTTTGACACTTGCTTGGTTTCCTGCAGGCAGCCTGTGTGTCTGGGATGCTTTATGCCTTTGAGACTGATTAGAAACTATATTATAGCTCTCTTTAATTAAAGTGGAGCCTTCTCAGTGCAAGAAGCCGCAAAAAGAATAGAGGACATTTACAGAAAAAGAAATGAACTTGGACAGTCCTCTCCTTTCCTTTTTCTTTGTTCAATGTTAGACATTTGTACATGTATGAAAACACATAGATCCCTTGAATCCGGTTTCTTCTACTGCCTAAGCCAGGCGTGAAGTAGTAATTCTGTACTTGCAACATTACTCTCTTCCTCTAGAATAGATCGCCGTTTTACAAAATCAGAGATTTAGAATTGTTCTGTAGAAAAAATCAAGAGGAAAAAGGGTCCAATCCTGTGTGACACTAGATGTCAAGTGTAATAGTAAAAGCCCTTGGAATAATAACTGTGTAAAGTGTTTAGGCTTATGGCAGTAAAATTCCAAGAACCAAAAGATCAATACAGAAAAAAGTAATTTTGTGCAAGAGGAAAAAAATGCTTTCCAAACAAACAAAAGATGACCGTTCTACCAAGCATTATTTTATAAATATATATGAAATATATGTACACATACATATATACACACACACGTGCATACATACACCTCTATAAACTGTATCCCAAATCACATTTCAGAATTATTTTCAATTTCATTTTAGAATGAAATACTGATTAAACCCTGACTGGTGAGAGGAGTATGAGGAACTGCTATAGACTTTTAAATTGCGTGGAGCTGCAGCTTAGAATGAGNGACTCCCCAGGAAATTAGAGGGACAGAAATTAACTGAAGACTAGGATCCAAAAAGACTGGTCTTAAAAAAGGTGCTGTAATGATCTGTCTCTGTTCAGGAGACTGACTGCTCAGTCTTCTGAGACTGAAGCTATGAAACCACCACCAACCAGGTGTGCATCCTATGTCTGATAGGCAAACTCTCCCCTAACATCAGTCTGTGTTTCTATCCTACGTAATTCTGAGTGCACTTGATATTATATTACCTCACATGGATAGTAACAGAGGAAACACCTGCTTCCTGCGATGGCTAGATAATACCACTTAAAAAGTTCTTTATGGCAAAAATAGATAAAACATTGAAATAAAATCCTTTCTGCTATCAAACATTTTGGCAGTGTAATATAGAAGACAGCCAGCGTTGAACAAGAATTGAGGCTGCAACAAAGTGAGGAGGCCTTTTTAGGGAGAGTTCCTGTTAGGAAAAAGTTTTGCATATGCACAGACAGCTAATGACAAATTACTAAAAATTTGATTTAAGAAGAAACATGTACCCATTCTCTCTGAAATACTTGCCCCTTTGGCATATTTTTTCCTGCAGGCTCAAGAGATGCCAGAAAAACATCTGTCCAGATCTTTAATAATACATATAGTATAGCTAATGTAAAGGTAACTGGGATGTAAAACACGCAGTTAATATCTCAGACGGTGGGAAGCTTTCAGGACAGGAAGATTAGCATCTGACAGCATGAAGACTTACAATGACAAGACAGTGCAATAAAATACTCTCTTAGAACAGCAACTAACCTCTGGCAAAAGTGATGACATGAATTATAAAAAGATACATGAAACTACTGCAAAAGGAAGGCTTAAATGCTTCTGAAACCCTGCTTATACTGCAGCATGATTTCTTCAGAAGCTTTGTGTAAATAGCAGAATGACTTCAATTGTTTAGAATAAATGACTGCAGTGGCATGGACAACAATGAGAAGGGGATAATTAACCTGCTGACAACACAACAATAAATTAAAAAAGCATTCAAGTCAGCTAATTTAAAAACTGTAAAGAGAGGACATGGTCTCAGGAGCATACTGGAGGTTGTTACAGTTAGAGTCTTACATGAGCAATAGAAATACGATGTCTTCTGCCAAGAGGAGATAAGGATCACACTTCTCTAATAAATGGCATGTTGAGACCCCAGAGAAAAGAAAAATGAAACCACTATTCACAGAGAGCACTAAAAACTGATGCACAAACCTGCGGTGCACCTGCATCTGCAGATACATCCACCATCCTTCCAAGAGATACATGCAGGAATATAATGCTGGTCAGCAATTTCTGAGGGACAGTTGTAATAAGAAATAAGAACAAGTTTGTGTTCTTTGTTTTCCTTTTTGATTTCAAAAGCTGTTGAATGTAATGGGTGAAATCCACTGCCATTAAAGTCAAAAGCAAACCTCCTCCTGATTCCAGAGCGAGCTTAATTTCACCTGGTGATTTCATAAAATACACACATAATGAAATAGGAAAATTCCTTACTGTTTAATTATTCTTAGTCCTAATCCATTACCATTAATTTGCACAGCTCCCCCCAGTATTAATTCTAGCCCACAGAAGTTTTGCCATCTTCACTGTATTCACTGGGATGGTGAACTTGAAGATTTGTTTACATCAGTGATGATCCAATCTAATCTTAATTAAAAGTGGTTAAAAATGAATAATAGAACTAAAAAGATGTGTCCCGAGTATATTCTGCCAGGTGAAGAGAAATGAACAGTGCCATCGGTATCAGAACCGAAATAAAATCCCACCTGTTTGCTCAGGTTTTATTGCAAAGCATCTGCATTCTTGGTGATTGTTCATAGTTCCCCTCTTCTACTACCAACCTTGCATTTTCATGGCTGAAAGGCAAACTACTTCTCTTTTGGAAGGAGTTCACATTCTTTGCTGATGATATCCAAGATCATGCTCTGCTACATAGACGTTGCAAGATTTCATTGACTTGATCAACACTTAACACTTCCAGTGGAATGGCATACATAATCCTTTAACTGAAAATCCTGTAAAAGGCAAAAATAAAATAACTAAGTGAATCCTGCAAGGACAGCGGATCAAGCCGTTATGATCGTCCTCAGACCATCATGTACACCCTCTGTTAGCACAGCCCACTCGTACAGCTCTGCTTTTGACCACTGAACTGTGGCACCACATTGTTTCAAACCAGAAAGAAGAGTGCCTTTTACCAAATCATCGTCAATACAATCTGTAGTACTAAAAGACGACTTAAATTATTACAGGAAAAACTTAGAAAAATGTGATCACTGCACACAGTCATGTAGCTACAGGCTACATTTATAATTTATGATTTATAAATTTATAGTGTAAAATTGTAGTATTATGCAGTATGATTTACAATATGAAACTACTTAGTTCTATACAATTAAAAAGCAAGTTTCTAGGTCTTTTTCTTTTTTCTTACTAAACAATGAAGTTACAGAAGCGTTAGTAGCATCTTCTAAAGTGAAATTAAGGTTTTTCACTTTAAATATGGGAATATTTAATGAGACATGAATGTACTTACTGCAGTTAACATGTAACCCAGTCAAATTCTGCTTCTGAAAGATCAGCTTGAACCCCAGCTCTACTGGGATCAAATCCCACTCAGGAGAAAATAAAATGGGTGAAAAAGTGAAGCAAAGAGTATTCAGACTTTTAAAAAATATTTAATAAAATAAAGGGAGAGACTGAAAAGTGAGAAAAAGGAGGAGGGAGAAACAGCATTTTTCCAAAAAGTAGAATACGCTTACTCAACCTGAATTCTGTTATAGCTGATGCAGAGTCTCCTTTGCTGTATATGGGCTTTGTAGTGAGCCCAGTAAAAAATGTAAAGAGTGGGTTTAAACTAGTTAGTGTTTTAACACATAGCTGGGAAAACTTGACTTTAAAATGAACTTACCTTTAGGGGGAGGGGGTAGGGAGAAAAAAAGAGAGAGGAGGAGGGAGGGAGAATAATCACTACAGAAAATAAAAAAAAAAAGATTTAAGAGCTTTAGGTAGATTTGCAAGTAATTCACCAGTTACCACTGTAGAAATTGCATCTGAGCACAAGTATCTCAAGAATGACTTTAAGAATTGGGAGGATCACAATAAGGCAGGTATTCTTCCTTTCATAAAACAGTGAAATGTGAAGCTAAAATGTTCAGTTCAAATCACAGATATCGATGCCCGTTATCTCACTGCTTGTGACGAGGAAAAAGAAAGAAGTTAACTGAGACTCCAGTATGTTCAGTTTCAAAATTTTGGTAAATTCTCTCAGTTGTTCTTTACTTTGGAAGTGAATGAGCCTTCATGAGTATCTGGACATGGACAGCAACACTTCACAGAAGAGCAAGTGACATATTAAAAAGCCCCTTACAATTAAAACTTACAGTTATAAAAAAGTTTTCTCTGATCACTTTTGCACATCAACAGAGATGCTCCTGCTGTTATTCATAGCACAACTTAAAGTCCACAGGTAGGTCTTTAATACCAATTACTAGGTTTTTTTACTCGCAAGTTACATCAAAACCACATGGATTTTAAAACAAATTGCTATAAATCCAAAATCTCATATTCAAAGTGGGCATCATTCACTTTTCTTCCAATCAATTATCTGTTTTCTCTGATATCTGTTTTTCCTGCTGTTTCTTCTACTGCTCTGTGATTGTAAGTATAGCTTTATTCACACTCAATAAGTTCAAATTACTCATGCCACATTCTAGATAGACAGATGAAATGATGTATGTTAAAAGAGTTCAGTCATCTAAGTCCATAATGGGAGCGATCTCACATGGCCCAGATGACAGTGATGTTAAATAAGAACAGTGTCCAGAGACTGTGAACATTGTGGTGACAGATATTTTTCCACATAAATCACAAAGAAACAAAACCACACAGAACTTATGAGTATCTGGAAGAAAGAGAGTAAACGATTCATGGGGAGACACATCACATTTGCAAGATCATACTGCAGACAAAATTACTTCTAGCGACATTCATGGAAATGTTGTTCTTGGCTTAACCTTAATCTGCACAGTGTGTTCATCTTTCTGCTCAGCCTAACTCTAGACACAAAGCCAAGACACCAATTATCTCACACAACAGATGCTGAGATCAGATTGTCAACAATATACTGAGGCTCAGATCACACATACTGGCACCTTAGTATGGTCCTGGATTTACATATCCCAAGCATTTGCACAAACACATTCCAGTTTGGGATAACTTGGAGCTCATGAAGAAACAAGCCTTAGCTAGGAGGTAGCAAAGAACAGTTTCCTAAACCGTGTGTCAGCATGCTGGGCCCACTCAGGAGCAGTTAGCAGTGATTTGGGCACCCAGCTGCACTGACATGGGCTGAAGGCATCACGCAGTTCCACCTGGGGAAGCAGAGGAGGGAGCCGGCCCTTCCTGCCTCAGCCAGTGCACGGCACCCCTTGCCGCAGCCTCTGCGACAGTGCTAATTCGTCAAACGCGGCTGCACGTTTCCCACATTAGAGCTCCTCCATGGCTGGGTGAGGAATGCACTGCAATCACATAGTCATTTGGACATACCCATTTTCACTGCATTTAACTTTCTGAACAGCTGCCCGCTCTCTGCTTAGGCATTTCATACTCTCTTACCTTAACAGCTTTGGTCTGCTTTCACGTGTTTTTCCCAAGGCAGGTATAAAATGAGGAGTGAGGCTCACAGCTGTTGGCATCTCATATCTCAAGACACCTGATACGTTCCTCCCACAGTCAGACTTTCCATGCTCTAGCTATGCCAAGTTTGTTAAGCTTCATAGCCAGGCTAAAAAGAGAAGGGAAAATTCTCTTTTTTCTCCAGGTATAACGTGGTTTGCAGCATATGATCAAATAGTCTTTCCCTTCCTAAACAACCCTACACACACATAGTGGGCGTTTGTTTAGTCGTTCCTGATGGGAAGCCACTCTGTACAGCCCTTGCAAAATAACCTGCGTGGGTCCAGCCCCATGCAGTGAGGCAGAGGAGAAGCTGCTGCTGGTGAGGCTCAGCATGTGGCAGGCTGTGAAAACACAGAAGCAGCTACTGCCTCCTGTCAGGCCATGAACCCCTCTCTGCTTACCTCAGTCTCCCAGTCCCTAATGACAGCACAAATGCTGGCAGAAGTGAGCAGAAAGTTATTTTTTATGCATTGATAAATAATAACACTGCTCCTACCAGTCCCTGCGTACTACTTAGGAGAGAATGAGAAAACAAAGCAAGAATCTACGTTCTACAAATAAAGGTCCATATGAATGATTTACTTTTTTTTCTCCCTTCCAGAAATCTGTTTTGAGCAATAGGCATTTCAGATATGCTTCCAGTTGTTGTGTTTACCTTATAATACACATATGCGAAGGGGGAGATGAATTGCAATAATATAATAAACAGTTCACAGGAATGAATGTACACGTTACAGTTTTGTAGCTCTCCTGTGAATTGAATGGATTCCTGTAAGCTTTTGTTTAAAAACAGTAGCGTGATTAGAGTGGAAAACAATACAAGCCCTAGATGATATAAACATACTCCTCAAATATTAACGTTACTCCAAATACTTCCTTTTCCCAACTGCTTTCCTTAGTGAGCAGATTTGGATCAGGTGGATTACCTGGTTTAGCTGAGATTTTACTTCAAGCTGTTGTCAGCAAGAAAAGCAGAAAATGCACAGGTCAACATGATTACACAAAAGAAGTGCTGAGACTATAATGCCCACTCATTGTAATGGCTCATTAGTGGCGAAACATTACCCACTTCTGATGGCAATCAGACTGTACCTGCTAATTACTCGTACATATGGGTGTCATGTTGGCTTTTGCTACTTGATTTAATTAGATATATATATAGCACACATGAAGGGATTGTTAGAGGAAAACAGGAAAGGAGTAGATAAAACTAGCAGAGTTTGTAAATATTTTTTTCTGTTATAACTCACATTGGCATCACACAATTTTTGTATGCGTGTGTGAGGTATACATATCAGAGGTGTCAAAAGAGGAGAGGGACAAAAGAAAAACCAAAGAATGGTTTAATGAATTAAAAAGGAGTAAAAAGAAACAACAGGATCAAGAAATAATAGCTTTAATTTCACTGTATTACACCAATTAGTTTTCTTCCCTTCACAGGGAATCATTCACAGCTGTAAAAGTCTTTGGTGAATACTCCTATCTTTATGTCACAGAGAATCCATAAGACACAGCATCCCTGCCTCAATTTCACACATTTCCTGAATCATCAGATGAAAAGAACAAAACATTAAAAAAGTGTGAATCCTGCCATGATAGGAAAATATCACTGGACCTCTAACGCTACACTTATTATAGCTGCAATGGTTGCTGCTCTCTGCTTACATTTTCAATAGAAAAGGACAATAAAAAGGGAGTTTTATGTGGCTTAGGTGAAGTTTCCATTTCAGATTAGGCATGAAGGCTTTTCAGCTCTTTCTCATCTATTTAGAAATGGTGTGTCCTAAAGACTGACCATTTTCTTTGGAATAGAATGCAGGCCAAGGCTATTTATGTTTCCAAAGTGCCACAATACCATGCTGACTGTAAACCCATGCAGACACAGTAAGGTTAAATACAGCTTACTGTAAACACAGGAAATATTTTTGGATTTTATTATCTATACTTGTGAGGATTTGTACCAGAAAACTACTACTAGGAAAAGACAAAAAATTGCTGATATATCACAGCACTAGAATTGTGTTAGTTTATGAAATGTGTTTGGTAACCATGGGTACTAAACAATTTCATAAGGACTTCACATAATCTAGGAACTATAAATAGATTTGGAAACAAAGTGGGAGCTTAACTGCAGTATCCATGGGTTGGGAAGCACAATATTCTTTGTAACATAATTCATTTCTATGTGTTCCAACAAGCATTTTTAAGGTATTTATGGCAATACCATCATCTCTTTTTGGTGTGTTTCCTCTTTTCTAGCCTACCCTCCACATCTCTTGCGACTCAGTCAAGCTGAGCCTGGGTGACAATGAACAGGGCAGTTATCATAAGCTCTCAGCCAATTTCACTCAATTTATTTAAATTTTAGAGGAAACAGTGTAGAATAATGTGTACTAGCCAATGCTAAGAAAAATTAACCATGTGAAAGGCACACGGAGTATTAGTCAAGAAGTTGGCAAACTACTGCTAACACACAATTATAAGTATGTCTTCAATGTTACTACTTTTTTTTTTAACTCTTTGCACACTTACCTTTAAAAAAAAAAAAAAAGGCAGAAGAACTGAATATCTCCTGAAGACAAATGGATAAATATAGTAGGCAGTTCCCTACCTGAACTGTGGAGGACTCAACACGCAGGTAATGCAGTTAATCAAATAATTTAAGTCATGGTCTAAACCACTTCAAAACAAAGCTAACAATACATTAGGTTCAGTATTGCAGCTTCTGAAGAGAGCTTAGAAATTCATGATAATATGAAGAACTCTGCTTCAACAGAATAGGGGCTACTACAGTTATAAATTCTATTCATATTTTAGCATTCTCCTTCATCACCGACACCTCTCCTTTCAGTGTCTGTGCTTTGAGAGGAAAAAACACTTGTAGATTTTTGGGGAGATTTTTCTAGTGTAAACAGAAAAAAAAAAGCAGCAGTTGTTTCAAGATTACTCAGACACCTCACAAAGAAAATGCTTTGGCCTCAGAAGCTGAATTTGTTGTCAACTTTGTGAACGTTTCTGATGAGCTGCTTACATTTGAGTGACTTACTCATATCTTTATTCAGCCTCCTTTCATTGCAATATTAGCAAAAGCTATACGCGTATATATTTTCTATAAATGAACTCCCATTCAATCACCAATATCTCTAACTTAATTTTAAGAAATGCTTCAAATCTGAACTAGCCAGCCTAACAGGGCCTGTGGCATAGTATTCAAACTCTGCTGAGAATCAAAGTCATAATGCAGTGGGGCTTCAACCACAAGCCACAGTTTGAGTTAGCATAATTCATCATCTGTTAATCAAATCACTCTGGGCTCCAAGGCTGTGGCTAGGCTGGGTGAAATAACTGGCAGCAATGCTTGCAGTGAAGACAAAGGCTGGGAGCATACCAAGCCAAATCCAAGCAAATGCTCCAGCAGTTTTTCTCTGTCAAACTAATTCATGGGTGCTCAGTTTTTAATGGGAAAGTCTTAATGAATTTAACACAAATGGCTCTTTTTCTAAAGGCTAACTAGCATATGGATTTATACTTACATAGCTGGAGCTAATTATAGCTTTTTTCCCTGCTTTTTGGCTACCCCTATCATTAAAGTGGAAAAATATGTACAATACAACATGAAGGTAAAGAAATGTTTTTCTCATCCTAGCAAGAAGTTTCAGTTATTAGATTTCTCATTTTAAAATAAAAGTCACCAGTAGTCTTTGCCAGTGTTGGCTGGCCACCATCAGCTGCTTAGCTAATAGCTAAACATTTTAATTGTCTAAAGAGGATTTTCATTACTTACCTATGAGTATTTAAAAAGTTTAAATTGTTGAGGGTTTACTTGCAATTTGCACAGAGACAGACCGGAGGATGCCCCAGGGAGCTCAGGGGACCCAAGATACACAGTACGGCTCTCCAACCTCAGCACATCAGCACCCAGCCCAGCTGGCACATCTGCAGAGATCCCCCGCCAAACTGCCCAAAGAAACACACTCCTGCTGGGCAGGCCTCTGCTGAGCGAGAGCGGTGCTTTGCAAGGAGAGACACAGCATGAGACCTGAGATGAAGAAGGCCAGGAGGACCGCTGCCATCCCACTCTGGCAGTGACCAGGTCATTCCCCAGCAGTGTTACTGTTTTCCCACATGCGCCTGGGACTGCGTTTTGGAACATTAGCTGGAAATTATTTTTTTCATGCATGAATATCTTCATGATCATAAAAAGAAAATTTATGAAAACAAAGGTGTTAAAACAAAACTTACCTTTTTCTTGGTTTATTCCAAAGTTGTGCTTGACTTCATATTCTTTAGTAGGCACTCTCATGGTCAAGCTTGACATTCAAGCTAATACTGTAGTCTAATTAAGTTTCAGGAGTGAAGCCCGGTGTATAGAGTGTTCTTACTTGCATACCTTTCAGCAGAAATGTGTCCATTTAGGTATGAAATTAGTTACACAAGAAAAAATTAAAAACTTTACCTTGTTTTGGTTTTTCAGTATTCCCTAGAGAAAGAAATCCATGCCAATTATTCCACTATATAGTACTTCATTCAGTGAGGGCTAGAATCCTAATGCAACTGTAAATTAGGCTTTTCTTGCAGAAGGCAAGGAAGCTTCATTAATTAGTATCATTTGCAGATGTGGCCACCCACCAAAATGGTTGGCTGCTAAACATTTTGATTCTCGCACGTCGAAAAGTCAAAGGCCCATCAGAAAGCACAAAGATGACCAAATGTTTGGCAACTTATAAACAGAAGTAAACCAGGATATAACTTACATACATAAAGTGCCTGTCAAAGTAAAGGACATATATCTACCTACCTGATGGTGAGTGTATGTACGTCCATGAAAAGGGATACAAGATATGTTTTATCCTTGTGTTAGTAATTCCCTTTTTGGACATTAATTCTAAGAATGATCAGCTTCCATAAATGCCAGAGGAAATTGAAAGTACAGTAGAAATTAATACCTCTTCAGTTCAAGCCATTTTCTTTTCTTCAGAAGCTACACTGAAATCTTTTTGTAAGTTTTACCCTGGCTGAAATAAAGCCTAGAATTTTTATTAGTTGCTAAAATGAAGTAAATGATTTTGCTCTTTCTCTGCTTCACCAATGAGGTCAGATCACAAAAAGGAAAAATAAGAGCAATTTTACTTCATCTAAACATGAAGTATAGGACAGAAATGGCAATTATACAAAGAATATGTGATGATTCACATATTAGACCTGTAATTGGTTAAGATGAAAAATAGGGCACAATTATCATCACTTATATTGAAGGAGCTCTAGTTCATGGAAGAAAATTTATAGACAGAATAAGAGAATATTTCAAGAAATATTTAAAACAAATATGCACTAATTACAGCAGAAAGAGATTATAAGTTCTTGAATACTTTTTTTCTAAGTCTGTATTACTAATAATATCCAAACACTCCAGTTACTTATCTAGCACAAACATATTTGGGTCTGGCAATAAATGAAGAATACTCCCAACTTACAATTTGCCCAGCATCTTTGAAGGCTTAAAAGAGACTCTGAAAATCCTGTGAAAGTCCACTATGGAATACACATCTTAACATGGCCTTATCAAGCAAGCCAGCTATTGGAGAAATTGAAACCTTCTCCAACAGCAGGAAATATTCATCTGTGGAGTCCTCCAAATGCATATGGTAGTCAATATAGAACAAAGTCATTAACAATCAGAGATTAAGAAAAAGCTTAATTTGCATCCATTAAGTGAGTTCATTCCTTTCATCAGCACTATCTAATGGAAACGCATTTGAAAGTACATCGTTTAGGGCTAACATCGGGGCCAAATTGCTCTCTGCTGGATTTAGTGGGACATTTAAAGAAATTCACAAAGTAATATGATTCATCTTCCTATCAAACTCAGGCTTGTTTTTCCTTGCCTGAGGTTAGGCTGACATGCATCTCCCACAGACTTATGCACCAGTGTAGTCTTCCTGTGAAATTCAGTTTTGGAAAAAAGTCCATCCAGCCACCATGTTCACCCCCTTGCATATGGCTACAGATGCTCTGTATTTTAATGTTTATGTTAACCTTAGGGCATGCATGATCTTACAAAAGACGCTAAGCATACTGGTTTTCCACCTCCACATTCCCATCAAAAAATCCAATTCTTTCTTTCCATTATTAGAGACAAAACCAGTACTCTGGAACTTTATATTTTATGGGAAATAAGCTGACCAGCTCTTTTTTAAAATTAAACAAACTGTTTTGAATTCAGATTTAAGGTTTCAATATTTTGAGGTAACTGCTCATTTTGTGTATGAGTTTAGTTTTATTAAAAACTGAACTAATAAAACTAAAAATTAGTTTTATTTTTCATACTTTTTCTTTCCCTCCTCCACCCTGAAGTTGCCCAAAGCAATTCTTAGTGTTTTCTGTGCAAAGGGCAGGAGAAAGAGGAGACAAGACGTTGCAGATTTTGCCACTGACAGCCTCTTTGATTTGACAGGCTACATCACTACTCCATGTCTCAGAACTCCATTCCTTATACAACAACATTCAATACTTGCGAAGTGCTTAGGGCCTTCTGCTAAAGGATGTTCAAAGAAGAAACAGACAGGTAAAGCTAGGACACACGGGTTTTGGCCAGACCTTCGGACTCCTAGGAAGAAGGTGATAACCTGTTAGGCAAGAAGATAGTGTGTTATAAGGACATTAGGTAGCCCTCCCTGTACGTAACTACCATGAGTTTTGTTAGACAATAGTCTCTTCTTAGCTTTAGATGCCTAGCTCTCAACCAACCACAAAATTTGGTTCTTAGACCTGATTTAAAATCATAATGTACATCGCAGGTAATGCAAACGTCAAAGCAATACAGGCAGAGATTTACTCAGATCTGTTGTTAATACTGTTTAATTAGCAAGAGCAGTTAGTAACTGCAGATTTTAAGGTTAACTTCAAAATGTGAATTATTACGAAATCTAAACATTGTTTAAAAGGAAATACCACAGTATACAGATAGCCAAGTAAGCACAGATTCCAGTATAGTATCATGAAAATCTGCATTTCACAGAACTAAGCTAACATGAAGCTGCAAAATGAAAGCAAAGAAGGCCTGCTCTTAGTTCTTCCTTGGACAGGTTTTCGACTAGTTACATACAAGACAGTAAACTGTGGAAACTTTAGGTTTTCTATTAGAATTCAAACTCAGAAAGAGCTTTTTCCTCCACATTATCATCCTTAGGGCCTGTTTTATTTTTTCCAAGGGACAAGCACAAATTCCACCACTGCTCTATTAAATTCCTGCTGCAAGGATGAATAACTTGAAGGCTAAAGCTGCCTACTGTTACTGTGGTTACCAAAGTTTCCTACCCACTGAATCGTGTTCCAGTCTGGATATTTCAAAGCTTCTGTTACTGGTAATTGTGTTTTCTTTCCTCTTTGCTCTTATTCAAACACAGAAGTATTTTGTACCTTTAGAACAGTCTTTGACTTCCATCCTCTGGCCAGTGTCCCAGGATGCACCGCCTACTTGCCTGCTATTCATTTCAGGTGCTTTCATTTACTCCAACCTACTCCATAATTCCAAACCCTACAGAAAAACTGGTTCTTGCAGTGGAAGGAAATGAGTTACCAAGCAGAGGACATCAAGCATCTTCCAGCCATACATCCCCACGGGCACTTGCTTACCCTGCAGGAACTACATAACAGAGCAGTCTGATATACTGAACAGGTACAGATTAACTGTACAAAACCTGCTTTGTAGGGCTAGTGATTTAAAGAAGCACCAGACATCCTAAACACAGATAATCAACTCTGAAATGGGCACATTTTTTTCTTCCTGCTTCTAGAAAGCTGTTTGGTGAACAATAACATCAGCAGCAGGGCAGCGCTGCTTCTCTGCACTATTTTGATAATAAAACAGGCCATTGTTTCATAGAATTCAAATCGGCAGCTTTAATCCAGGGTAAATGTGTGGTTGGACCAAACTACAAAGAAGTTATTGATGCAAAATTATATAATAAGGTCATTCCTATGTTACGTTTCTTCCTAAATTATAGTGAAACTAGTAGAGCAAGATTTTAATGATATCAAATGGCATCTTTGATGTTGTATATGCTTTGCAATTGCTCACTCTTAAAATGCACTGCCAATCCCATTAGGAAACACCACAAATATTTATCTATTATAAAAGTGCAACAACTTGCTGAGACAAAAAGCTTGAACAGCAGTTCCTTGCTTGAATTTCCCCTTGTACTTTTTCTCCACCACGCATATACACCATGGTGTATATATATACACCATGAAGCATTTTCTTTGATTCCTTTAAAATTAGCAACAATTGTACTGAGCTTTTAAAGTGAAACAAACCTTTGAATCCTGACAGGATTTAATTAAACCCATCTTATACTTATTTAATTTTAAAATAACTGCCCTTGGGGCAGGGTGGGAGAAGGCAAGAATAGCTGAAGAATCAATGAATGACCTAAGGCATTAATCAAACTCAAACTTGAGGCGGGGGGAAGGGCTATAAAGAGTCTCTGAGGAGTTACTAAACACCAATTTGCCAGTTCTAATGTAAGAATGAAGTTAAGAAAATAGCCTTAAAATTTTCTAATATTCATATCCTTGGGCACCTACAAAATTCAGAAACTAATTTACTAGGTACACCTTTTAAAATTACTAGGACATTTTCAAGAATAAAGTGTTGATCCTTTTACATATTTTCCAAGAAAACTTTCAAACCTTGGGAGGGACTTTCCTGAAAATTACTTTTCATTGACTTTGTCTTCAATGCTTTATTGGCTTCTGTTATAAGGCTATGTCAACTTCAGATAAGGAGAGTGAATGAATCAATTTATCAGTTAATTAAGCCATTAGAACTGTGCAAATAATTCATTTTTTCACAGGGATGCAAAATTTAAAGAATAAAATTCCTTGTAAAACAAACATATAAAATATTTTTAGTTTTTAATTATTTTTTGATTTTTCCTTTTAAAGCAATATTTTTACTTTTAAATTTAAGGTTTTAAACCCACAAGATTTTGTTTAAATGATTTGCTTAAATTAATTCAAAGGGAAATTGCTTGACCTTAGGTTTTTTAATTTGGTAGGGCTGAAATAATTTTAACTATCTTAATGCAAAAACCTATGTAGATTAACTTTAGTAGAATAAGCAGTGCTCAGCAAAGTGCATTTCTGAGTTGGCCACAGGGATAACAAAAAACAGAAACCCCAGTAATTTCAGAGCTTCACAAGGAATTCATTTACACCACAAAATTAGAGATCACTGAAAACAGAAGTAAATCAGAGAATTGCTGAAGTCCTCTGTTTCCAGCACAGCTGTTACAATACAAAATGAACCTAGGTGATAAACTCCCAGGAAAGTTTGATTTTATGAGTTAGGGCCTTCAGGGTTCATGCTATATATAAATTAACGAGGTCTATGTATTGTGATAAAAGACTGGCCTCTCTTTGCCTTCTGTTGACTGACAATGCAGACAGTTTTCATCAACAGAAAGCCATTGAGAAATGAGCATGTGAACATTTTTAGGAACGTATCACAGAACATCCTGGAGCTTCAGAGTCCCTGCTTAATACCCAGAACATCAAAGAAAGCCATTCTCAAGCAGAG
>VYZW01043350.1:24080-37106 GCA_013401315.1 Balaeniceps rex | reverse complement strand
CGTGTCAATGCTGCTGCCCATCTGCCTACTGACAATCAGATCTATTTATGTCATCACAGTACAGGTCCCCAAAATCAACACAACTTTTGAAAACCTTGGCTTCATGAATGTCTCTAAGCCTGTCCTTTCACATGATGTGTTGTTAGATTTTCGTTATAATGTTAAAACAACACTGTCATTTCCCTTGAATAACTTACACTGTAATTTGCCAAACCAAGGTGATGGGCAACAGACACAAAGACGGTCCAAGGCAGTAAAGGCAGTTGATTGACTGAGTGGGACATTTACAGAAAACTACTGTATAGAAATTGTTGTGCAAACACAATGGGATGTTTGCNGCAAACACAATGGGATGTTTGCGGATTTCTAAACTGCAAAGGCAATGGAGCACAAGATGAAGGGAGATCTGATTTGGAAAATTATGCAGCTGTCAGTATGGTAAAAGAAGATGAGCTCAGGAGGCGCTCACCCCACCTGCCCCCCAGCCCTTTGGATGATATAAAACTCTATAAATTTAGAAAACTACATAGAAGAATCAGCAAGACTCAACAGTAATACAAAGAACTGGGCAGACCAAACCGACCTTTCCCAAAATTTCCTAATAAATTGTTGATTGGATGTTCACTGTAATCAAAGAATAACTGTCTAACGAAAACTAACATTTTGTGATATCATATCTGCCACCGTATATTATTTCACTGTTGCTAAACCATGGTGTTTAAGGTGACATTAGCAGCAGACTGATTTAANCAGGAGGCGCTCACCCCACCTGCCCCCCAGCCCTTTGGATGATATAAAACTCTATAAATTTAGAAAACTACATAGAAGAATCAGCAAGACTCAACAGTAATACAAAGAACTGGGCAGACCAAACCGACCTTTCCCAAAATTTCCTAATAAATTGTTGATTGGATGTTCACTGTAATCAAAGAATAACTGTCTAACGAAAACTAACATTTTGTGATATCATATCTGCCACCGTATATTATTTCACTGTTGCTAAACCATGGTGTTTAAGGTGACATTAGCAGCAGACTGATTTAATTTCTGTTTAAAAGGAAAATATACAATTTTAATTCCATTGACTTTTACAGTGCGTTTTTACCTCGACTCTGACAGAAACGAAGTCAGACATTTGGATAAATGAGCTAGGTTGATTGAATATTGATAAGCCAATTTTTAATTTATCAAGGTTATCTAGAGGTGCTAACCTGACACTGCATACTAACAAGAAATATCAACACACTAAGTGATGTGTGCAGTGAAATATTCTTTGGGGAAACAGCTCTGGGTGGGCTGGGATTATTAAAATTAGAATCTTCCAATAGGGATAGAAAGTGACTTCCTAAGGGGAAATTAAAAGCAGGTGAGAAGCGTGACAGAGACTGAGATGAATAGGTGGCAAATTTTATACTTTGCACAGACTGCAACGTGAAAACCACATCAAATCAGTTTGGAAGAGAGAGAAGAGAGAGAGAACTACCTTTGTGAAAAGCAGAGTTAACATGGCACAAAAAATGCTAATGTTTCACTTCTCCAAATTTTCACAGCAAGCCAGGTAATCATTACAGACCTTACAATACACTCTCCACATTGTCAAAAATCTGCAAGGCTTGGCAGCCCCCTACAAAAGACAACGTCCAAACAACCGAGAGGAGGCAAGAGAGCGTTATTCTTCAGTGTTGGGAATTCAGAAGAGACCAGCAAGAATAATGCCAGAGGAATATGTCAGATTTCAGAAAAAGAGCACCGATTCCTCTCTTGCCTCATAGAAGAAATTTAATAAAATGACATTTTATAGCAGCACTAGACCAGTCTCAGATGTTTGCATGCTTTCATTGGAGATAAGTAATTAGAATACTTAATTTCATAGATTTACCAATAACTTAAAAGCAATGTGAGTCTCAAGTGTACATCAGTGTGGGCAAAAAATACTAGAAATAAAGCTTTTCTTCAGGGTTTCTTCCTCTTGTGAAGCTAAAAGTACTGAAGCCTTACTTAAGAATTTTTTTGTGTTTTACCTTCTGCTCACTCATTACGTCAGCAGTAAGTAGCATAACTGTAACACCTTACACATATCGTGACTGATCCCATCCAGGACAGTCACAGCTAGTGGTGTCTCAACATTGACTGCTGGAAGCATAGCACTAAGCATTAATTTTCTACCACAGCTGTGTTAAGATCTGATTTCATGGGTGACTTCCCTTACTGCTGTCCTGCACGAAAGAAGAGTCTGTGATGTAAATTTCCTTTGTAAATACTCATTTTTACATCTTTTCCAGTTCTGCAAGACCTTACTTTCTGTAATCTTTCATCTGTACCCATAAAAGTATGGGACATATGGATTGAGATAGCATTCCTCCTGACTCGGACCATAACTGACTCCTTTCATCAATTCCTTAAACACCTTTTGCTAATATTCTCTCAAAGTTTCATAGTTTGTAACAGATTAGTGCTGTAGTCGCTTTATGCTTCAGAGATAAACACAAAAAATGTTCTTACAGCATTTTCCCCCAAATAGGAATATAATTGAGTAGACTTGAGAGAATCTATGTATCTCCCAATCACATGTAGCGTTCTAGTAGTGTGCTTTTCATCTTTTCATTATTCCACATGTTCCTGTGATTTTTCTCCTGTAGCAGACCAATTACTCCCTAGTTTGATGTATATGCTTAGTTCAGGGTTTTGTTGATTCGTCACTGATCTAAAATATCTCCACATTTTCCTAACTTTGTTTATCTTTCTTTAGGGATATCCCATTTGCCTTTTCTTTTACACCCCATACATTTGCCCTTAGTGAGTGTGGAGTTGAATTCTCTCGTTCATGACTTCACAACCAGTTGCAATTCAGCATAAGTGACACTATTAGCTGCTCATGTTTTGTCTTCCTTTTAGGAGAACTCAACACCGCCACCATTTGTAAAAATTGCTCTTCCACTTCCCCCACTCCCCACCTCATTTAGGGAGACTCATCCAATAGGACAGTCTGATATCAAAACACGTCATTGAAAAGCTACTTTTTAATTCTATCTTAGCACCCACCTATTTGCCATTTCCAACACAAGTGACAACATAAGTGCACTATTATTTCTAAAAGCTTACCTTCACGTTTGCATACAAAAATCACCACATTTCTTATTTGTTCTGAAAATAGTGATATTTCAGATGGTTACAAAAAAGAAATAATCCAGCGTGTTTCCTACCAAAAAAATCCCCCACAAAAACCTAAACCAAATATTCATAATCAAATTCTTATAACATTTGAGCAAATAATTAACAAATATGCTATTAATGTGTAGTGTCTAAAGCTACAAATTTGAGACAGGTTCTGATTTACTGCACTCAATGCATCATAAATGAACCCAAAGTCAATAAAGAAATAAGATACTACTATACTTAAAGGTAAGTAAATCCTGATAAAGAAATTGTTCAAAAATTATTCTAGATTCTGTAAATTATGTCATTTTGCCACAGGTTTTTTGTGCTTGTATAGCATATATGTTTTTAACTTTGCAGCTGAGAGACTTCAGTCATATAAGTTTGTATTTGTCACAGCCCTCTCAAAGAGGATGCAAAGGAGCATAGTAAAGCTGGAACTGATAGAGGCATAGTCTGAATTTGATCTCTTTTGAATGACCCATACAACTGTCACAGTTCAATTCCTCTAATCTCTTAGACCATATTAATTGGAAATAGAAATCTGAAATATTCAATTGATAATGCACAACTTTTAATTTCCTTCAGACATTATCATACTGCATCAATTTGCACAGCTCTGAGAATCAGTCTGTGTGAATTAATGATGCATCTCCATATCCACATGATAAAGATAGAGGGCCGTGACAACGTTTACATCTGATACTATTAGAGTCTCTTCAAAGATAATCATTAACAAGTCCATTAATGAGAACATATTTCCCTGAGGCACTATGGCCATTCGACATTGTAATCTAAATCTATACTCTCCAGAAACTCTATTAGAAAGCAATGAAGTAAGTCCCTGAGCTATATAAAGGTTATCAGCCAAGTGATCTCATTGAGCAAAAAAGATGAGGGAGACTTCCTTCAATATTGGCAGTATAGAAGATTAAAATGTACAATTGGTTGGTTTTTTGTTTTGGTTTGGTTTGTTTGTTTTTTTGGTTTCTTTTGTTTTTTTTAAACCAATAACTGTATTAGGAATACATTGGCTGAAAGCTGCATCCTAATGGCTTTGAATAACTGAGCAACACATACTCAAACCCTTAACTTTTAGAAGGTTGTATTTAACTGGAATAACAAAGTTCAGAAACTCATCACACTGATTAATATAGTCATCTAATAATAATGACTCTGACTTGTTAAAACACAATTCCTGTTGGCTTGAAGTCTGTACCATAATTTATGCAGATTTGACTAAGAACTACCTCAATATGCAATTCCTTATTTGTCAGCAGATGAAAAAATAGTTCAAGAAACAGAAGAACTACTTTTGTTTCAAAATTATTCTATTATAAAAATATACTCAGTTTTCTATTTTCTGTGAAACTGGTTTTATCTCAGGCCTAACAGATAGTGATAATCATTCACCCTACAACAGACATATAAGCTGGCAGCTTCAGAGCAGGAAATATTGTGAACAAAAATAGGCAGCTGTTCCCAAGTTCTAATACTTACAACAAGAATGAAACTGGGAGGGCATCACTGCTGCAATCTCTCCCTGAACTAATCTGGGAGTAAGAAGAATTTCAGACTCCTGGACTGTGTACTTGGTATCCTTCATCTGTGTTAAATCAAAAGTTTGCTGGAGTCAACAAAATATGAAATCCTCCTTTAAGTAAGTATTTTTGGGGAGAAATTTTTTGTTTCTTAACCTGCCACAAACCCACACCCAACTATTCATTATTATCATTAAACGGCCCTTCATGAAGGCACAATTTCCCAGAATGTCAGTATTATGTAAACCAAAATAAACTATGCCCAAGATAAAAAGAAGAAGTGTGAATTAGTATACTGAAGACATGGGTAGCCATTCCTGGAAAACACATCCCTGTAGCCTCCAAGTTCACTACTAACTAGTCCCATTTTACCACAAGTCTTCCCTGGCCATGATGGATTTTGCTTCTTCAGATAACCATCCATTTATCTTGAAGTATTACAGAAGTTGAAAGACAACCGGCAATAAATTAATTGCTTATAATGCAATGCGAATACAAACATTTCCCTCAAGAATTAGCACTGATCATTCAAATTTTTTAGGATTTTTTGCCCCAGCAATAAAAATCTATTGATATTTAGAAGGTACTTATGTTGTTCATTCCACGTACCACGAGAAGATCTGAGTGGAGACTGACTGTTAGCACAGTATTAAATACTAATACCTCTTCATATTTGTGTCATATTCATGAGCTCTGTGCTTTATTAGCAAATTGAGATGAGAAATAAAATAAATATGGAGACAATTAAACAGGGGTAGCCCTGTTTAATACGAGATTCTTCAATTTTTCTGTGTAGCCTCTGTTAGAAACAGAAGAGTGAACTAGATGAACCTTCAGTTTAATCCTGTATAGGAATTTCTGTCTGTATAAACACAGTCTAGTTTAGAAAAGATTTAAACCACTTCTGTTTCCTCTTAAGTCTGTCTCAGACAACTTCGGAGATTATCTACAATACCTGTGTCTTCACTTAGTTTCCTTAGCCATGTTATAATTTCAAGACTAATTTCCCAGAGGGGAAAACATGCTTAAAAATTTAACTTATTATATACTGCTCTTAGCTGGAAAGGAAGACATATTGTCAGCAGTCATGTTAAAAGCATCGAACTTCTGAAGCAATTACTACTCTCTAAGAATTTAACATTTAAAAACAGAACTTGAAATTTCACATAATATGTTATAATTTACTCAGTAATCATCAAGGTCGCTTCTAAACAGCCGGCTTGTGAAATGTTACATACAGAAATGTAAAGTGAGTTTTGTGTTATAAAACACAATGAAGCATTTTAAAATTCAAATCCCTTCCCTCCCTCCAAGGGAACAAATTATTTTTTCCTGGAAACCAGCATGCTGCTAGATTCGGTCTATGTTTGCCAAATCTGAGCCTGGATGAATGTTTCACAGTGAAGACAGAATACCTTGGAAAGAGAAAACACACATAACGAACCTGACAAGAACAGCAGTGCACACAGGGCTTAGCCATGGGAACAAGCACTGTGCCAAAATTAATCACATCCAGAAAAGTACAACTCCTTCATGTTCATCTTTAGTGCTTGCCAATGCTGCTGACAACTCTTAACATGAAGCAATATATTAAGAGTTTTTTTGAAAACCTGCAAAGAGATTAAAGAATGGTGATGTCTCCTCATGCTCAGCTGAAGCAACAAATGGCAACGAATTTTCTGAAACACACTGAAAAACCTGCATCAGCACACAAAGGTACTTGAACCTTATTTTTGATAATTCACAGGAAAACTTGAATTCAAAGTTCCCAGTGAAATGTATCTTTCCCAGTGTATTCAACCACCTGCAGCGTTCTAACAATGCCGGCGCTCATCCTTTGTTGCACTGGCTAAGCGAAATGCCAGGCAGAGTTCTGCATCAACACTTCTGCAAAACCAGTTGAATTCAAATTCTTAATAAAACTATTTAAAAAAAAAAAAAAACAACAACTTTCTAGGTTTTCACTGTTCATAGCATATAATTTTTTTGTAATATACTGAGTGGTATTTGCTTCTCTTGTGTCCTGGTTTCAGCTGGCACAGAGTTAATTTTCTTCCTAGTAGCTGGCATAGTGCTGTGTTTTGGATTTAGGATGAGAAGAATGCTGATAACACACTGAAACTTTCTTTAGTTGTTGCTAAGTTGTGCTTACACCAGTCAAGGACTTTTTCAGCTTCCCATGCACAAGCTTCCCAGGTGCACAAGAAGCTGGGAGGGGGCACAGCCAGGACAGCTGACCCAAACTGGCCAAAGGGCTATTCCATACCATATGACATCATGCTCAGTATGGGAACTGGGGGGAGCGGGCCAGGGGGGCAGCAATCACTGCTCAGGGACTGGCTGGGCATTGGTCAGCAGGTGGTGAACAATTGCACTGTGCATCACTTGTTTTGTATATTGTTTTATCATGATCATTATTATTATTTTCTCTTCCTCTGCTGTCTTATTAAGCACGGGTTTTACTTTTTNTATGGGAACTGGGGGGAGCGGGCCAGGGGGGCAGCAATCACTGCTCAGGGACTGGCTGGGCATTGGTCAGCAGGTGGTGAACAATTGCACTGTGCATCACTTGTTTTGTATATTGTTTTATCATGATCATTATTATTATTTTCTCTTCCTCTGCTGTCTTATTAAGCACGGGTTTTACTTTTTTTCCCCCCGATTCTCTCCCCCATTCCACCATGGGGGGGAGGGTGAGTGAGCAGCTGTGTGGTGCTTAGNTAGCCCTGTTTAATACGAGATTCTTCAATTTTTCTGTGTAGCCTCTGTTAGAAACAGAAGAGTGAACTAGATGAACCTTCAGTTTAATCCTGTATAGGAATTTCTGTCTGTATAAACACAGTCTAGTTTAGAAAAGATTTAAACCACTTCTGTTTCCTCTTAAGTCTGTCTCAGACAACTTCGGAGATTATCTACAATACCTGTGTCTTCACTTAGTTTCCTTAGCCATGTTATAATTTCAAGACTAATTTCCCAGAGGGGAAAACATGCTTAAAAATTTAACTTATTATATACTGCTCTTAGCTGGAAAGGAAGACATATTGTCAGCAGTCATGTTAAAAGCATCGAACTTCTGAAGCAATTACTACTCTCTAAGAATTTAACATTTAAAAACAGAACTTGAAATTTCACATAATATGTTATAATTTACTCAGTAATCATCAAGGTCGCTTCTAAACAGCCGGCTTGTGAAATGTTACATACAGAAATGTAAAGTGAGTTTTGTGTTATAAAACACAATGAAGCATTTTAAAATTCAAATCCCTTCCCTCCCTCCAAGGGAACAAATTATTTTTTCCTGGAAACCAGCATGCTGCTAGATTCGGTCTATGTTTGCCAAATCTGAGCCTGGATGAATGTTTCACAGTGAAGACAGAATACCTTGGAAAGAGAAAACACACATAACGAACCTGACAAGAACAGCAGTGCACACAGGGCTTAGCCATGGGAACAAGCACTGTGCCAAAATTAATCACATCCAGAAAAGTACAACTCCTTCATGTTCATCTTTAGTGCTTGCCAATGCTGCTGACAACTCTTAACATGAAGCAATATATTAAGAGTTTTTTTGAAAACCTGCAAAGAGATTAAAGAATGGTGATGTCTCCTCATGCTCAGCTGAAGCAACAAATGGCAACGAATTTTCTGAAACACACTGAAAAACCTGCATCAGCACACAAAGGTACTTGAACCTTATTTTTGATAATTCACAGGAAAACTTGAATTCAAAGTTCCCAGTGAAATGTATCTTTCCCAGTGTATTCAACCACCTGCAGCGTTCTAACAATGCCGGCGCTCATCCTTTGTTGCACTGGCTAAGCGAAATGCCAGGCAGAGTTCTGCATCAACACTTCTGCAAAACCAGTTGAATTCAAATTCTTAATAAAACTATTTAAAAAAAAAAAAAAACAACAACTTTCTAGGTTTTCACTGTTCATAGCATATAATTTTTTTGTAATATACTGAGTGGTATTTGCTTCTCTTGTGTCCTGGTTTCAGCTGGCACAGAGTTAATTTTCTTCCTAGTAGCTGGCATAGTGCTGTGTTTTGGATTTAGGATGAGAAGAATGCTGATAACACACTGAAACTTTCTTTAGTTGTTGCTAAGTTGTGCTTACACCAGTCAAGGACTTTTTCAGCTTCCCATGCACAAGCTTCCCAGGTGCACAAGAAGCTGGGAGGGGGCACAGCCAGGACAGCTGACCCAAACTGGCCAAAGGGCTATTCCATACCATATGACATCATGCTCAGTATGGGAACTGGGGGGAGCGGGCCAGGGGGGCAGCAATCACTGCTCAGGGACTGGCTGGGCATTGGTCAGCAGGTGGTGAACAATTGCACTGTGCATCACTTGTTTTGTATATTGTTTTATCATGATCATTATTATTATTTTCTCTTCCTCTGCTGTCTTATTAAGCACGGGTTTTACTTTTTTTCCCCCCGATTCTCTCCCCCATTCCACCATGGGGGGGAGGGTGAGTGAGCAGCTGTGTGGTGCTTAGTTGCTGACTGGGGTTAAACTACAGCATCTTGGTAAAACAACTGTCTGGTTTTTTTACTGGCTCACAGGAGCTTCTGCAAACTTTACCGCATCTGTTGCCTCAAGTAAGTTTTTCCTATGTATGTATAAACATCAGTTTGGGATCTTCAACTCTAAAACAAGCTATAACTTAAGATTTATTGAATTATCGTTGCAAGACCATTACTCTAATATTTTACATGCAATGAAGGATCACTGCCTTCCAATTCTAGTTCAAGAAGGGCATTAAGTGTTGTCTGTTTTTGTGATCCATTACATTCTGCTTAGGAGTGCATGACTTGTTGTACTACTGAATTGTCTCCTTGAGACTTGGCATCTTCTTAACAAGACCATCCTTGGCAGGAACGAGGCTTCCATGGTAATAAAATACTAGAGAGATTCCTAATTACCTTTGAATAGTTAACCTTCATTATTGTTCCATGAGTCCACTGAGTCAGTGTTTCTGGAAATCACTCATCATGGGCGATGTCTCCAAACAAGCTGACTCTGCAAGACAGGAAAGAAGCCCATTTTAGTGACTTAGGCATAATGACGAGAAATATACAAAGTGATGAAATTAAAAAGAAGAAAGAAAATAACATGCAATGATATAAAGTTTTGAAAGAAGGAAAATAGGAGAGAACAGAAAAAGATAAAGTAGGAAGGTGAAACCAGGTAGAAGGTAGCAGAACAGGAAGAAAGCTCAGGGACAAATGTAGGAATGACTACTCCTCTTGCTTCTCCATAAGCAGAGAATGTCAAGTATCTAAATCTAGATATATATACACAGAGAAACATCAATTTGCTGTACAGTATCTTGTTCTCCAGTCTTTGGGGGTCACTTCAGAAGTCAGGCTCTTCCAGAAAGGCTGCAAACTGAAGGGGACACTAGTTTCCATGGACAATTGCTCCCTGAAGTGTGTAGATTTTATGAGAAAAAAAACCCAAAATACTTAAATCTGACTCTCTAGATTGGCCTTTCTGAATCTCCACACACACTTTGTGCAAATCACTTGGCAGTTCATTCTGGCCAGAGGAGTTGGCAGGTTTTGGCAGTTCACAGTCTCAAAAAAGGTTTTAGTAACTTTTGTTAACTTCTCTGTATGTGATTATAAATGAACCTTTTCTCCTCTTCTAAAGTACCAGTCGTACGGGTGGCACACAGAGCTTCAAACAGGATTATATTTATCAAGGCTGTTGCTGCAAATATTACTTTTACAGTCTCAAATGTCATCTTAAAATCTAAACACCTGCAAGTCTCTGATATGGTTACATCAATTGCAATTGGTTCATACAATGATAAACTGTCAAGCCTGTTGGGTTTGTGCTGTTTTCCCCTTATCTTTTGCTTTTTGGAGTCTGCGACAGCTTTGTGGGAATGCATTATTCCTTGGGAAATTTAAGATCTGCACAGTCTTTTCAATGACAGACAGTATTCACCAGTTTTATGAACAGTAAAAAAAGGCTGCAAATGGATTCAGAAGCATGCAACAGAGCCATTTGCTTCCCGGTTTCAATGTAAATAACATGTAAAAGGAGACATGCAGAACGGGCTGCAGATCCCTACATTGTTATGCTGTCGGCATACACTTGCTGCTTTGTACTTGGGAAACGAAAGTTGCATAATCTTGTGTGTCTGACTGACAAAATCATGAGGAAAGAGTCATTTTATCATTTGTGCCCGGGTTTATTGCGATATCTTCCAACTAAATGGCGATCTAAAGCCATAATTTCTGATAACCTCCTGGCCACCACAGAGTACACATGACCTTTTTAAATTTCAGAGTTGCTGCTGATGTTTAGATTAGGCAAGTATTCCAATTAAAATATTTGCCTTCCCAATTTATTTTCACAATAATTTTCCAGGGAATTTCAGATAGTAATGACAGTGCAAATTTCCGAGTTTGACAGAGAAGAGAGATGCCAGACAGTAGAAACCTTTCTGCCAGATCATGAGGTATGAAAGCTTCTAACAATTGTCATTCCTGAACCAAGACCTAAGCTGAGGCTTACTTTCATCTACAGTTCTACCTTTGTGAAACTGTAGAAAAAATGAAGTACAAAGACTATGTGAAAGTCTCCTGAGATTGTCGGTAATTCAGAAATTTATAGTGCAAGAAGGCTTGAGAGTAGGATTAGGGTACAAATCTGGATCTCAGAAAGGCACTCCAAACACTTAGTCCAAAACTCTTCCTGCAGGGAATTGGCCAATTTTTCCATTCTCTTGCTATTTTTAATTATGCAACTGATGCAAGGACTGACTCCCAAATAGGACAAAAATGTTAGTCCTAACAGAATAAGATATTTTCTAAAACTACTTCTACCCTTTTTGATGGAAAGGGATTTCAGAGGTCTTCTGAGATGAGAACTACTTTTTCTATGAGTTCATTTAAGCTTTTTATTCAATATCATGTCTAGAATTACTTGAAAATGTAGCTTCATCCCAGCAACCAATTGCATCCCAAAAATAACTTTCTAGATAGGTAGTTTCAAATCTTTCAAAATAACAACTACAATGTGGCATAATTGCAAGGGATATTTGGTAGTACAGAGATTATAATTACATGGTATTTCATATCTGAGTCATCCTGGGGACAGAAATGAAAGGAGGCAATAAAAATTAGTCAATCATAAGCTTGAATTTATTGGCCATAATATTTTAAACAGCCAACACACTTTACATATATGTGGCACAAGCAGCTCCTGCTAAATTATGCAGCACCTGGCAAATACTGTCAGTTCCCTTGCATCTAAGTTAATTGCAGATTCCAGCAAGCAATCAGATATGATTAAATTACATTTTTGGAAACTATCAAATGGTTCAGGCTGAAGGAAGACAGCTTAAAATAGACCTTTAAAAGGTAGCACTAATTAGGCAAAGTCTTAATTCTACTCTTTTCCCAGCTTCAGAATTACAGGGACAAATTTTCCTTTCAGAGCACCGTGTGAAAAGCAGCTGTAATCACCGGGACTGTACAGGTAAACTTAAAGCAGAATTTTAACCTCCCGTGGAGAATTTCTTTTGACCTCCTTTATACTCCAGGAAGAAGCATTCTACAAACAAGAAATCAAGCTTTTTTTACTGGGTCTTCACAGTGCTGTAGGACAACTGGGCCATGTGCTGTGGGGTATTTGCATAAAAGCTTTCTTCTTTAAAAAGGCACTAACAAAGTTATGGAATGCTGGAATATTCTGAAAGAAAGATGTCTAAGAAAACAGCTAAGCAAGCAGCGTTACTTGAGAAGAGATAATGAGTACGGAGAGTAAGGAGATGGGATGTCAGGAACCCTCCAGAGTCATTTAGGAAGCTGTTTTCAATAATACAATATGCAGAATACTCTATATCACCCAGATTATAAATTATCTCATATCTCTTCTGACATCTCCTCCTGTTTTCCATTTTGATTGAAGTAACGTGTTCATCACCGACTTCCTTAACACTCGTCTCTTTCTTACTTAGTCTTGGAACTATCTTATTTTCACTTTTTTCATTGCACCAAAACATGCCTCCCTTAGTCGCCTCAGAGTCCTGACCTGCCTTCTACCTCCTGTTTCCATTTCTAATCGCACTAGAGACTCCAGTTAAACTACTGAGCTCAAAAAAGGCCACGGTTTTCACCACGTGAACCTAACACATAACAAAGCCTATCCTGAACTAAACAACAAGGACCACCTCCTTCTGCAGTAAAAACACAACCTTCTGTACCTACGGCATCAGAAAACTGACTGAATAAAGATCATAGGGTAGCAAATGTGTTTTTAATGTCACTGATGATAGCAAGAGATAACTTTGTACACCCAAGCCAGGCC
>VYZW01043350.1:9162-22102 GCA_013401315.1 Balaeniceps rex | reverse complement strand
TAGTAATGTGCAGTGGCATGAATACCGCCACCAAAGAGAAGTGAATCAAAGTAACAATCTGGGGAATAAAGTCGATGAAGATATTTGTTCCTCTCCTTGATTTTTTTAAATGTCCTCTCTTCCTTTTCTTTTGAATACCACCTCTCCACCTTCATCAGAAATACAGCATACATCTATCTGTGCATGCACATGGGTGGAAAGGTTAAGCATTTGTGCTTCTTGTTTTGAAGATAAATTTCACACATCCTTTTTAAAGAGCACTATACATCAAAGTATTACATAATTTGACTATGATTTCTTCCAGAAATAGCACTTGCTGTCAGTTTACACACACTAAACACTACGGAAATTCAAAGTGAAACAGACAAAGAACATTGCAGCTGCCCCATAAACAGGCATGTGTGATGCATGTGCCCTTTCTCTCAATAAACAACTCAGCCACAGGAACATTACTATAGAGCAAGGCAGAAATTATGGAAAATGAAGGTAAAAGAAAGCCTCCTACTCTTTTAAATGAAACTGATGTTACAAGTACAAGATGCCTCTTACTCTACAGCAGTGGCTTTTGAGCCATTCATTGATAGCTAAACTTAAAAGATGGGTCCAAGTCAATGAATTGCCCTTAGTGAACAAACCAGACCAAATCAGCATAGTTACAATGCTGTCTCCAATGCTTTCTTAAGACATGTAATTGCAACAGCAGCTTTGCAGATACCAGAGGTATATCAGAAACAGACTTTAGAAGACATACATAATTCATTGTATCTTATCATTCTGCACCATGGGCTTAATGTTTGCTCTGCTGCAACTTCCTATGTTTTCCATAATAACCTTATGTCTGTCTCTGAGTAAAACATCTCCAAGGAGTGTGCTTTTGAGTGGCAAGTACTTGCTGTTATTAAGCAAGATTTTCTTCCAGGAACTAGAGAGACTGGAAAGTTTTCCAGCTGAACCATCGGTACAAATCTAGATGACAGTGACTAATGGAAATTTGGTGACCAGGACTTTAATGAAGTTGTTTGTTGGGTCAGTTACATACATGCATACATACCTGCAACCGGTCAATGTGTTTGCAGTTGGCAGAAAGGCCAATAATTGGATAAGAATGAGAAACANATGCTTTGAAAGCTGAGGTATCTGCAGCTTGTAGCTTTTTTTGCTATTTGCATTCAACAGAGTAACCAGAAACCACTCCCTTGAAAAATACCTGGTCTGAAAGTAGGGGACGATTCATTTGACAGGTGGCTATCCACCAATAGTTTTTCAGTCAATCACAGGGACAGCCCACCTTTCTGTTGTGGTATGATAAAGCCAAGCTACAATTTTAGGCTTTTAAAACCATTCAAACCAGCTGCTGTTTGGTCAGACTTGCATGTTTCTGTGCTGAAATTTCTGGAAGCACCTTCCCTCTCCTACTATTTACTTATTTAAACATACATTTCATTTGGAATTCAGCAACAAAGACTAAAATGACTCATACACCATTGTTTAAGTTTTTCAAATACATCCCTAAATGTTTGACACTATACACGAATGATAAATTAGGTCACACTAATTAAACCAAAAATAAATTCGTAAAAAAAATAAATTTAAAACTAATGTCTAACAAATAAATGTATCAGAAAGTTGGGGTTTAATCATACATGAATTGTCTATTCAATTACAAACCCCTCTCAGTAATTATCTTATTTTATTTACGTTGGCTTAATACCATTTATTCTGGAGACAATATCATGACATTGAGAGCAACCCGATTAATGAAAATCATGGCAAAAGAGAATTTTAAACTCTCCTTGCACAGTTTCATTTAGAAGCACTTTATCCCCATAGTACAGGGCAATATTATTGCTACAGCTCTTTGCTTATATAAATACCATTAGTCTCCTACAGATCATTCAGGAATGTCCCTGAATATAGGTACACAGGTATACAGAAAGGTTTTTAGGCAAACAAGGATGTAGGAAAGGACTGCCTGGTGCCCCATGACAGAAAGGTGTTTTAACCCGTGGGACTGAACTAGAGAGCACGTTTCAGTTCCTTGATACTGCGTGACACTGAGAAATGGCTTGGTCTTAGCAAAGCCCCATTTCTTACCTTTTAAAGAAAAAAGTAACAAAAATACTTCATCTCTTATATGCCAATCTATAAAATTAGACTCTTTGACAGAGTTCTAATTTTTTTTTTAAATTCACTTAAAAAAAAAACCCAAAACCAAGGCAAGACCCCAAAAAACTATCACCAGTAGCGAGGGAGCTACAACTTCGTCAGAGCATGGCAAGAGAAGAATAAAAATGTTAATCAGTAGCAGACATTGATTTATTTATGTAACATCATACCAAAGGGAATTAATCCCCTTAAATGCACAGGTGCTGTTTCCTGAATTCATTCTTATTCGTACTGCCAAAGAACAGACAAAAACAGCTATTTGAATCTATGCCACGGCAAGGAACTAGGTTTACATCTATGTTTTCTTTCTAAAATACCTGCATCATTGCAGATTCCTTCTAATGCTATCCAATTAACCAACAATAATATAACCACCCACCAGAAATTGGTGCTCAGAAAAATAACTTCATATTTAGAATAAACACTTGAGTTAAAATGTTTGTTAGCAAGATAGTACAATGACATGAAAACCCACACCAAAATTGTGCGCATTTTCAAGCTTAAAAACTGAATTACTTTCAAAGCAATGAAAACTTTCACGGTGAATGACATGTACAAAAGGCAAAAAATCCTGAATTGTTGGTTTAAAAAGCAAAATATTTATCTTGCTTAAAATCAAAGTGAGACAAAAGATTTCTTGACATATCCCGCCATCCAGAATTCACTTCCTCCACATGACAGCACTAAACTAAGAACAAAAAGTTCAACACAAATGTGGTTAGCAAATTTGCTGGCACATCCACTGAAAGCCCATAAAGCACACATACTGCTAGCCTTGATGTCAAGAAGTTATAAATCAATTCAACACAGAAAACAGCTGACGGACTCTGACATCAGACAGAAAGGTACGTCAGCGAATTAGAAGCTTGATCGCAGCCATACACGTGCGTGGATGACACTGGCATCTGTAAGTGGCACGCATGTTGACACAATATGGTGGACTGGGCTTTTAACCTGCCTATCTAGCAGGTTTTCTAGTTGAAAGCAGTTTTCTGTCTCCAGCTAGCTCAGCTGCTATCTATGAATATTTTAACTCTCATAAAAAATACATCACCTCTACCCTGCACTTATGGCTTTGTGGGGCTGCCTGAGGCATGTGTACAAGCTACCTAATTTCACTGAAGAATTGCAAGAAACACTGATTTTAGGACTGACAGGTTTGGGTTATTTAGAGGATATTTTCTGGGTGTACTTGGGCATTCACAGAATGAGCCTGATAAGCTGTCTTCCTGTAAATTTTGTATGATGGCATTACTTTCTGGTGCCTTGCCATCCTTTCCTTCCGAAGAACAGACATGAAGACTATGATTCTTCTGGGATCCCTATCCCAGACCTAACCATCTCAGCCTTCCATATTTCTTTGGAAAAAGGAAACCAATATCATCTATGTCCTAGGACAAAAGTCCTTTGAAGCATTTTTCTCAGTCTCCACATCATCATCACTTTCACTCACTCCAATTCATCTCCTGTATTATCACTGGATCCCAAGGCTGGCTCCAGGGCTTATCAAACCTCAGCAGCCACCTCTTCCTTTAGTTTCTTTTCTCAGCCACCTTGTACAGTCACTCCTTGACATATTGTCTCTCTTTATTCCTTCCTCTTAGTTCAAAGGGCTCTTGGGCTCTTTGCCTAGCCAATCTCTGTATACGCACCTGTAGAATAATTTTCTGCAAGCCATACAACCTGAATTATCAGAAAGAAAAAAGGTAAAGTACACTAGAAGATATGAATGGCAGCTGTACTATGTATTAATTCACTTGTAATGGGGTTCTTCAGAGCTGAAAGCTAAATGCATAACTCAACATAAGAAAGAAATTTAGTAGTGAACAGTAGCAAAAAGAAGAGGTATCTTATGTTGTATTAGAAAATCATACACATCCTCCGAGTTTAACATATTAATTTTAAAATTCTGGTGATTGTACAAGACATTGCACAGTGTTGAGCTCAAAATTTGAAACATGTTATTAACATGGGAGAATTCCATTGAGAAAGTATTTCAGAATCTTCAATAATTTAATAGATATGTATGATATCACTCTTTTCCATTCCCTCACTTTTACATTAGCTTCTACACAATTGCTTTACCTCACAAGGCAGACAGTGGGTCAGAGATTGTGGAAGTGAAAGCAATCCAATTTCAAAAGTATCTGCTACTCCCTTATGATTTTTAATTTGTCTTTTATTCTTCTGGGCAGATAATTAAAACAGCTTCATGCAATACAATTGGCAGTCAGCTTGCACAACAAAGATAAATCACCATTGTTACATCCTAACACATTATAAAGCCACAAGTAGTATGGAAGTATACCAAAGCAATGGAATAGGAACAAGTGGCTGACTGAGATCCACCCATTTCTTCAGCTAACTTATTTTATCCAAGAATATACTTTAATTTATTAAGCTATCCTAGTCTTTTTTTTTTTTTTAAGAGGTTCAATGCTTGTTCTTAAGCACTATCACACTGAAGGAGTTCTATGAAATACCACTGGTCTTGACCTTTCATTAACTTGGGTTCACTATCCCTACTTTCTAGGACTGATAAATTCAGCTTGTACTGCAGTGGTTGTATCAGTCCTACCTGTACAATACCTTCATTTTTTTTTTTTTTTTCCATTACTAGTTTGCCTTTTTTATTATACTTCTGAAAGAGCACTTCTTTTCTAAAAATAATTCTAAAAGATCAACTACCAAGAATTTATTTTGACAGTTTCTCCATTGCAAGCCAAACAATGAAAAGAGGTAGCTGTTATAACTGGTTGTACTTAAATTGTTAAAAAAATACAAAAGTGAGGAAATCCTGATAAAAACTGCGACATATAAAGTAGAGCAGGCGTGTGCTAAAGAGTTGCCTTGAAATCCTTGCATGAGTTGACTCACTACTAACAGAAAAGATTTGTCTTCCCCCCCCTATCATTCCTATCTTTCCCAGCTTTGTTCTCCCCTAAAATAATTTCCTCCTTCACTCTGGCCACTATGGATTGCTAGAGGGGAGCAAAGATCTGAGGATTGCTTTGTTTCTTCATTGAGATCAGCAGATTACTGAGGAAAGTGACATGAAAAAGGGGGCCCCGACTTCAAAACGATGAGGAATCATTTCTTTCTGGCAGCAAGTCAAGGAGATGGAACAGATGGATTTAGGAATTGGAGTCCCCAACTGTACTTCCAGCCTATGCTCTCGCAGCAAAGCCCCTGCTCTCACAGCTCCTTCAGCAGGTAACAATGGTAGAGGCAGAAGGACTGAAGAAGCTGTGATCACCCCAAATTATGGAAGTGGAGAAGACAGGGAAGAGAATTCCACAGGTAATACAGAAAATGTTTTCCCAGGAAGAGGAGGGAACATTCACAACACATGGCTGCCTCACACTGACCTTTCCTTCTTCAGCCCATGGAAGATGTTTACCTAGTTAAATGCCAACAGCCTGGGACTAGCTTGCTTTGCAATTCAATGAAACACTGACATCAATAGCTAGATTCCAAGTGTGAAAGAAATTTACTTCTCTGTGGTCCTTAATAAGCCTGACTTTTTACAGCTGACCTACTGAAAGGTCCCAGAGTGCTGTGCCGATTAGTCTGCAGACAACGTACTCAAAACACCTCTGCTGCCAGTAGAGAGCTAACAACTTTCTATCTAGTCATTTAAAAAGCAAAATATATTTATTTCTTGCAGCCAGCTGACAGCATCTAATGCTTTGACCTCCAGAAAGCAAGCTGCAAAGATTACCCCAAAAATGTGGTATGGTTAGAAAGCTGATGTCTCGACTGCAGGGACACTATATGACTCTCATCCCTTATGGAGCTGCCTGTGTTGTCCCTCTGCCCTTGCATGGTATAGTGACAGCTACATGGCTGCTTGTTCACAACTGCAGCAGTTCCTGTGGCAACCATTACTTCATATTGTGTCACAGAAAAAACATAAATAAATGTAATAGGTAGGATAAGGCAAACAGGTTAAAGAGGTTACAGTGCCTTCAGAGATACAGAGGTTAGAGTGACATCTGCTTAGATGTCACCTACGAAACAGTTTCATACTATAGCATAAATACATATTCTAGAGTGTAAATAACACAATGAATAATGGAAGATTTACTGTAGGGCAGCTACAAGGAAAAGGCTATTAGATACTTAGACATGACCAAAGTACTTGATGGTTTATACATGCATTTTTCCCCCAGTTTCAAATACGCAGGTATTCACATCCCCAAATTTTTAACAATTGCTACTCATATGCCTCCTCGTGGGCAGAATTAGGAATACAACCAAGAACTAAATGAGCAGGAGAAAAAAAGCTACATCTCTACTGCTGTAGGGGATCCACAAATGCACAAGGGCATTTGGGTACTCAGGCGAGCCGTGGCGGAGGAGCAGAGCAGGTGCTGCTCTCCATGCCAGCTGACAGTCGCTCCCTCCAGGGCTCTCAGCCTGGCACCTCCAACAAACACCAAGGTCTCACATGCTCAGAAATAAGAATCACTGGACCACGAGGCCTCTCTACCACGTTGGAGTGCTTTTAAGTGGTTCCCAATTCCCAATAACGGCAGCTAGGACTGCCTTAGGTGCTCAGCCTCCACGAGTTTGGCAGACCTGGATCCTATGCCTGCTTCCTTTATGTGAAGGTTTTCGAGAAATACTGACAAGTAATGACAACAGAAGGTTGATTGACATCTGCCATATTAGCCTTTTGCTGTGTACATTGAGGGTTGGAAAAAGGAGGAAGGGGGAAATGCAGAAAGTTCCAAAGACATTTTTTTCTAGGCAAATCTCATTTTTCTGTAACTTTTAATGAGTTTTAAACAAACCTGTTATCAACAGGCATATTATGTGAATTAATGCAGAGCACTAAAATGAAACGTAAAATGTGTTCAAAAAGATAAAACAGCAGAGTGTTATTGGCTGTCACTTGTTTCACTGAAATACCGCGTTCCTTCTACAGTACCATCAAAGCTCATCTTCTCATTACTTTTTATTTGCTTTACTTCCCTATAATACATTTACATAAAGAATAAAATGTCATAATTTTATGCGCTGTGAATGGGACCTAGATAACAAGGCAGGGAGAATGCCTTTGCACTTCATAAAGGAGAGCTCAAAAAAAGATGTCTCTGAAGGAGGAAGTTTACCATAGAATACATTCATCAAAAACATAGTGAAAACAGTATCACATCCGATAGGAAGCAAGCAGTTCTGGGACATATGTTGGGCTCCGGGCCAGATTATCTCTCATTCACTCTGATGAAATCCAGAGCATCTCCATTTAACTACTTTTGTGCTACCTTACCCACAATCAAAATGTTCAGAGGTTCCCCATCAAAATATATTGACTTCTTTCCCCTGTGATGTGATCTACCAAAGATGACACTAGATATAGTCGTAAAGCCCAGTACTATTCTTAGCTATATAACCAAACTGGCATCCAATTTAAGTTCCTTCTTAAATGAAGATGATACTTCTCTTCCTCTTCCTAAAAATTTTCCGATATACCAGAATGAGGTGCAATACATTAAGTACAGAATATTTTAAAAATTAATTATCAACAGTTTTCAATAACACTGTACAGCATCAATTATAACTTCAATGGTAATTTTACAAGACTGAAAATAACAGTACCACCATTATCAATCCAAGGCTACTTCTGCAAAGTGTGCTATACAATCCTCAGTTACCCATCAGCTTCTTGGTTTCACACTATATATGAAAGACAATGGTACAAGTGGTCATAACCTAGATTATGGAACACTAATTCATTATTCATTGAACAAAA
The DNA here is from genome assembly GCA_013401315.1 of Balaeniceps rex. NCBI lineage: Eukaryota > Metazoa > Chordata > Aves > Pelecaniformes > Balaenicipitidae > Balaeniceps > Balaeniceps rex. The sequence goes on along the minus strand of VYZW01043350.1, from coordinate 14,178 downwards.
AAGTACATCCATCTGAGTTACTCACCTTCCTTCCTGTAGGATGGAGACATCCTTTCTGGAAAGATGGGAATCCAAATGCTACTTTACAGTCCTAGCCATAAGCAAATTAACACTGATACAAGTTTTATTTTACATTAGCATAAATCCTTAAAAACTCCACTGTCTTAATGGGTAGAAAGGCAACCTGATAAAATAATCTTTTTAGCTTATTACAGAGCACCATGACAGAGGTCTTCAAAGATTAAAAGGGCTAAATTTTATTAGTACTTTGCTTGCACCACGTCTGTGGACAACACTGCCCTCTGTATCATAAGAGATGTTGAGGTAAGGCTTCCCACTTTGAAGAGTTGCATGTAGTAGATGAATTACACACTAATTAACATTGTGAGAGATGAGATACATATGAGGTTTGTTTTTTCCCACTTTTCCTAAAAGCCACTATTAGCCACACATAAAACAGACCAGCACTAGACCATACATTGTGATCAATGCATAGGTATCAACTCTCACCTGTGTTTCTAGATTTGCTATTTCAAGCGCAGCTGTTTGGATTCCTTCTTTTTCCCAGTGGAGATATCAAGATCATAAACCATCCTCATTTGGATTAGTAGCTACTGACTTGCAAAATTAAATCCATATTCTCTATATATGCTAGGAGATCATTTGCATTCATGGTTACTGTTGAAGATAACACAGCAAAATTAACATAAGAACCTCCACAAGGTCATTTCTTCCGTCAACTTGTGGCTTTAGTATTTTAAATATCATTAATTTAAAATGATACTTGATCTAGGGTCAGAAGGTGCTGAATAGAAGATCTTAGGAGTCAAATGTCTTCATGTCAACTCCAGATGAGTTTGACTCTGCAGAAATCGAGGTTGCAGAAGTTAACAGAAGTAAATCGAAAAATTGAATGCAACAAGCATGCAAAAGGAAGGGTTGGTTAAAACGTACATTCTCAATGAAATTCATAGGTACCAAGAGATGAAGCAGCAGTTTTGTCAATGTCCTGTTATTAGTGAGGGGGTTTTGTTGCTTAAAAAACAGAAAACGAATCTTACTAGAGGAGAATTGTATCAAATTTAAAGTTTTCCTAAAACTACTTATTTGGATTAAATGTTCTTTCTACCTGTGAAATCTCAAATGTGTTTAATATGCTGTGAGGACCAAATACTTTTTTTTCTAACTGTGGAACTACATATTTCCTGAGCTGATCTGAATACAGGACAGACTTCCCAGAACCTGCCACTTTTCTTTTTTCTTCTTCTTCCTTTAGATGGCCAAGCTGTCAGTTTTGACTGCCTTGTCAGACGATGAGGAATGGCTGTAGTTATCGAGAGAGCAATTACTTCGAACCAAGTTCACAGAAGTCAGCGATCCTAGCTGAAAACACAGAGAGATGAAGTGGTCTTCAAAACCTTCCCCATTCACAATATACAGTGTGGGTTGGCATATGCACATACACCTACTTCATGGAAACATATCCATTTTTACAACATTTTAATTAGGAAGATATTTGTGGCCACAGCTCTGTAGACTCATCTGGCAGAAGAAATTCAAACTGAACACTTGTTTAGACAAAATTTTGTTGTGTAAAACCTCTGCACAATTTTGTTTCTGTTGCAGTGCAGAGCTGATAAATGTCAGAAGACTAAAAGGTGCTATGGAACAGAACTGTCTTCAGGCCAACATATGTACCTATGCCATCAAATTCCAAGAGGAGGAGATGAGATTAGAGTAGTTCCAACCTTGACTATCCAAGCTGCAGGAAAATGATTTGGTATGACTAGGGTATTAGTCGCTTCATTAAAAATATCTTCCTGAACAAACACATTTATAATTTTGCAGGCCACATTCTCAGAAGCTTTGTTTATTTCCTCCTTCTTTTGTTCTTTTAATTTCCAACTGGCATAGACATTTTGTACCTACCACGATGTGGAGGTTCAATTCACTAATGAGAATTCAGCTTTAATGTATTACCTTTTGCGCTCCATCGCTGGGATTTAAATCCCAGCTGGATGTTCATATTCATTATGAGACTGCAATTATTTCTGGATCTCTGTTGTACTAACATGAGAACTTCGCTTTCAGCAATAAGCAGAGAGGTTGCAAATTCTCTCTGTGTGTGCACCTGAGAGAGTAAGTATCCAAAAGAATTTTAATTATCCATCATTCATAGAATCCAGAACTCTGTGTTCACTTCTAAAAGATGTATTGTAAGAATCCACACAGGATTTCTCAGCTTTTTTATAATTAGTAGAAATATTCAGATGAAGAACTTTCCTATATACAACTCCTTGTATGTAGTATTTTGCATGAGTATTGCTTTCCAATGAAATTTCTGCAACATGGAACTTGCCTGGGTGACAATGAGACAAAGCTGCTCTGAAAGTATTGTAATGGTAACTCCTAGAGCCAAAAGGATAGCTGATATCCTACAGTTACTCTAGCTGATTGGTTTTAGGTTACTAATGTATCAAAACCAAGCTGTGTTTTAATTTTCAGACCTCTCAAAGTTAAGCGTAACTAGAAGTTATAATTGGTAAATATTGAAATTTGGATAATTCATTAGACTGAGATTCTCAGGTTGAGAAATTAAGCTTAGAACTCTACCTGTGGCTAAATTATGTTAGTGCTATGCCTCCTATATCCTTTAGATCATGAAAAAGCAAAAGAAGCCTATAATGAAGGGTCATGTGAATAAACTGCTCAAATACCGAGCATTTGTAATCATTCAGCATAAACTGAAGTCTGTAAAGAATCTGCCTTAATTATACATTGAGCAGTCACTGGTAGGTAAGTAGCTTTTAATCAGAGACCTGATTACCAACTTTTTGTACCTGATCCCTAATGAATTATCCTGTTAAATGTCATTCCTCTAGCCAGTTAATACATCAAATTTATCTATTTCATTTTGAGGACGTAACACACTTTATACCAAGTCTCTATAAGCCTCATTTTATAAAAAGGAAAATCACATCATATTGCATATGATGAGAAATTATGACACTTGTTTCATTATAATATCCTTGCCAAAAAAAGCAGATCTGGGAGCAGAAGTACTCCAGCTATAGAAAGAACAGAGAGTAAATCCAAAGAGGGCAGCAGCACTTACTATGCATAACACAAGAGCCAGTATCTTGTCAGAGCCTTGAACGTAGGTGATAAATTACATTAGCAGAGAGTTGAAAAATTGCCTTCTTAAAATACAGTAGTAACTAAAAAGGGAGCTGATCCTAACTAGATTAGATCCAAACACAACACTCTTCTTTTTCAAATTAATGATTATGGCACAACACAACAGTGCGCCGATCATGTGTACCTGACTAGAAATTCAAATTTTCCATCTTTTTGCTGTTTAAAGTCAACAGCTACAAAATATATTTGGTTTGCTCTTCTTTGCCTAATATTTGCTTAGGTGACAGTCTCTTCAATATACTAGGGAGCTGAAAGGTTACAGTGCTCTAAGCTTGTTTCAGGTCTTCTACTTCCAGAAAATTCAGTGGCTAAACACCCCATTTTGCTCCTTCTTCTCCCACAGAAAGCTGCACTCAAGGTGCCACTGTAGCCTGCTGGGCTTGATAGTTTGGTTTTCCTTCTTGTTAGAGAACCACCTCCCCTTCTGTCCTGCCTTTTATTTTCCTTTGCAGAACTATGATTTACACTTGGGCTGGTTACCAGGGTGACTCAGCAGAACATTTCTGCAGCGTGTTCCTAGGTCTATAATATGAACTCTGATGTAATTTCCAATATATCCTTCTTAGTAGAATCACCTGACAGTTCCAAGATAGGAAAATAGCACTCAATCGTCATTATACGGTCCCTTACAGAAATAGACGAGTCCAAGCCAGAACCCCAAAGTACCTGGTGGATAACAGTCTGAGCTCATCTCTATAACTAGACACTGCAGCTTACGACCATTCATAGTTCAAATAAGCCTTCTGCTAGTGTATAATTTTCTGACCAAGGAAATCTGCAATTGATTTCCAGCAGGCTCTTTGTAGTCTTTCAGGAGTAGTAGATTGGTACCACTATCTCTCTATTAATAAGAAGAAGAGGATAAAACTTGTTTGGTTTTTTTTTTATTTTTACCACTACTGACCACTGAATGATTATGCAAAGCACTGAATTTTCATGGCAAATACAGAGTATTAGTACTACAGGAAAACATTACTGGTGAATTATCAAAGAGAAAAAAAGGTCTCCCAAATTCTGCTAACCCATCAAATTCTGTCCAGTGGACATCTAAACAAACAAAGGGCTAAAAAGTAGCACACTCACATGTGTCCACATGACTACAGAACCTCCTTTCCTCCCCTGCCACCCACAGCTTTGATAAATCTGCCTGATGATATGAAATTTCATTATCACAAACCATTAACCAAAAGCAAAACAAAATAACAATCAAACTATTTACTTTGTGATGTGTGTGTGTGGGCAGGGGGGTTCCTTTTGACACTGAGCTACACAGTAGAATAGACAATTAAAAATAGCATATTTTCTTCTGGTCTCTTGAAATTTTGTGCAGTGTGCAGTGTTCAGCACACTAATTCAACCTCCCACCTTTAGAGCTTTATCAAACCAACTGAATAAGATAGCATATGCTCATGGCTTGGATGGGCATACTTTTTGCTGGGTAAAAAACTGGCTGGATGGCTGGGCCCAAAGAGTTGTGGTGAATGGGGTTGAATCTACCTGGGGGCCGGTCACAAGTGGAGTTCCCCAGGGCTCAGTAGTGGGGCCAGTTCTGTTTAACATCTTTATCAATGATCTGGACAAGGGGATCGAGTGCACCCTCAGTAAGTTTGCAGACAACACCAAGTTGGCTGGGAATTTTGATCTGCTTGAGGGAAGGAAGGCTTTACAAAGGGATCTAGACAGGCTGGATTGATGGGGCAAGGCCAATTGGATGAGGTTCAACAAGGGTAAGTGCTGGGTCCTGGACTTGGGTCACAACAACCCCATGCAACACTACAGGCTTGGGGAAGAGTGGCTGGAAAGCTGCCTGGAAGAAAA
>VYZW01043348.1:59551-70935 GCA_013401315.1 Balaeniceps rex | reverse complement strand
AGGGTTAATTGATGTTTGAAAGATTTCATTTTTTTCTCTTCATACTTATGGATTTTGTTATCTCCACTGAAATACAGTTAGTAATGGCAAGACCTAAAGAGGTCATCGACTGCTGCTTAGGTTCAATAACATTCAGCAGTGGCAAGCCTCCACTCATAATTTTTACCAAACCCCCCCACCAAAACCCATCAAGAAGCAAATGCCTGATGGAGGAAAGGGAGAAAAAGATTAGTGGCATTAACGACTGAGAATGTATTAAGTATTTATGGGTGACATTTATGCTCTTATAATTAAGTAAGAGTTTTGCTTGCTCTATCAGCACTCATTCAGAAATACACTGGTTTACCACACTGAATCATCCTAAGACACACAAGCCAGGAAAATGGATCATCTTGATGCTGAGAAGGCCTATTTCACGTGGCTATAGTATCCTAACTAGTGACACTCACAGAAAATGAAGCAACTCTTTTGTACCATCAATTAACCCTTCCTCTTTTTATGTAGAGGTGCAGTTTGTCCCATCATCTATTCTGGATACATCTAAGGATGTATATCTCACAAATTATGTTATAAAAGGTTTTCCTATTGTCGGCAAGGTTTGAAAAGCTTTCCCTAACTTCTGCCATGAGGAAGAATTCCTCCTTCTCCCCTCCTGCTTGACTGCTAAGGCAAGAGCTTTCCAGGCAATGGAAACCAAGAAACGTCATGTGGGATTCTGGACTGAGAAATTTTAATTTCTTTAAGTCAGCTGGCCCAGACCTCTGACAGGTACTGGTGGAAGTCTTGAGGAAGACCTTTTGCAGGGTGGGACTCCAGAACACCAGGTTTTCAGGTAGATTTTTTTCCAAGATCAGAAATGCTGCAATTCTCAGCAAGGTACCCAAACTCACTGCAGCAGAGGTGAGGTGCTGCCCCAGTTGAAATTGAAACTTCTAGGGCTTTCAGACACAGTACTCTGGCAGGACTGCAGGCATTCCCAAGGCTAGGTCATTCTATCTTATGGTGTTTCCCAGGTCAGTGACTATGAAGCCCGTTGCATAGTCATGAAGCCACGGAATCCCACTTTTGGTTTGCTTAAAGTCCACTGAATCCAAGATAACCTGGAAAAACACTGCAGTATCACCCAAGCAGCATTTTTAAAAAGTGAAATTCTGTTTCATGCACAAAAAATGTAACAATAACAACAACAACAACCAACTAGTTCTATTATGGAGAGGACTGCTAGTAACAAATGATGAGGGTCCCAATACCTCTGACAGTACTAAGGATGGTAGAGTGAGGAGAAAGATAAGGAGGGTGTGGGGTGACCAGTCCTGCTTTTTTTGCGAAGAACTAGAATGCAACATGTATTTCCAGTAGTTGATCTGTATCTTCCCTTTCAGGATAACATACAGTGTTTTCCACACAGATCTTTTCTGGTTGAATTCCAGCATCCTCTGTCGTCCCAGAGTCTTTGTATGTAGGATGTGCATGTATAATTTCACAACCATTTTTAATGCCAAAATCTGGCCAGATGAGTTCAGTGAAGGAACATGTGTTTTTACTGTGTCTGAATTTGGCTCATAACACGTTATGGTAATGTCCCTTAAAGAAACAGCTGGTGGAAGACTCCAATTCTTTGTTCTGCTTTGCCAGTGTTCTACTTTCTGACATTAAATTACTCAGGCAAGATGTTTCATTTAAATATCTATGGTATAAATTACCAGTGTTGTTCTTCCCTAGCATTTGCTTGACAAATTAATTACCAATACAGTTTTGTGCAGCCTGTGCATTTGCAAGGCTGTGTAAGGTGGCAGCTGAGGGTTCGGCTTGTGTAAATTAATTATGGGTGCAATTGACCTTGTGTGACAGTGGCTGTGGCACATATAAGATTAAGAGCCATTGTGTTAGGCTGTCACTATGAAGCACCTGCTCTTTGTATTTCTGATTCAGTCAGTGTAATGAGCAGGATTGTATCTAATAAGAGAGTGTGATATCTTACTCTGGGAAGCAGGAGAGCAAGAGAAGGGAGGTAATATAGGAAGAGACTGTACCTCAGGTGCCTCCATTACCTGATGCAGATGTGTAGATGGGGCTATGATCCAACTTTATTCCCGTAGGGTGTTGGGTTAAATGGCATTCTGGAGATGTTAGGACAGGCCTAACTCAGCTGCTGTGGGGGATGGCAGTGCTACATGGAGTTATGCTAACTTCCCACTTGTGGATGACATGCACCAGTTGGTGGTACCCGTGAAACCTACTTAGCTCTCCTGATATATCTGTCATGTAGGAAGGAGTCTTTTGGTTAATGAAAATCAGGCAAGGAGAGGATACAGTGTAGCTCAACATTGGCCTCAGTTCAGAGAGACATCTACTTAGCAACACTCATGATGCTCAGATTGTCCAGATACTTCATTACTTTGCTGAATTAGGACTATCATTTGTCTTCTTGTTTCTCAAAAAAAAAGTTTGGAAATTGTTACATACATAGTTTGCCTGCTGTTCTGTTTTTTAGCTTGATATGGGGGAAAAGTTTTCAAGGATGTTTTTTTTTTCTGCAGATTTCATCATCCCCTTCTCCTTATTCCTCAAATGAAAGAATAATATATGAAATCAATTGGTTGCTGCAGGGATGATTATGCACCTTGGGATGATTATAATTTCAGGTAGGGAATAAATGAAAGGATCAGACACTTCTGAAAGAATAAGTAGCTTGTAAAATTTCAGATGTCCTTGGCAAAAATACATACACAGTGCCTTAACAAAACACTTTCTGAGTGTAGCAGTGCCTTCTAAGTGTTACCTGGGGCAGAATTACAAATACAGACATCAAAATTATGGCATGCATAAGCTTTTACAGCGAGACTTGAAGTGCTGAACACTGCTGAGGCAAAGTGCCAGTGCCATGCTCTGGGGGTGATGCTTTACGGAAAAGTTTGGGACATTCTCTAGACTGGATGCAATTTCTAGCTACATCAGCATAAATTGGAGTAAGTTTCCTGAAGACAGTGGCAAGGGTGGCTCATTGGTGGTGAGATATGAAGTTCATCTTTCGTGTATAAAGAACTCTGCACAGTTTTTCTTATTCTTCCTTCTTGGTCTGAGGAAATTCTCTTCTCACTGCAGGCATTTTTCTTCTCTCTACATCTTCCTTCTGGCTTCCTTTTTCTGGTCAAATGAGCATGACCCCAATTTGACAAGTCTGAAAGTGTTTCTAGATCTGTAGTCCGGGGCTCATGTTGGTAAAACTGCAGAGAGTCACCAGGGGTAGAAGTAACTTCTGGAGGTTTCTAGTCCAAACCCCTACTCAAACCAGCTTCAGTCCCACAACCTCTCCGGGCCAGTGTTTGACCACTCTGACAGTAAAACTTTTCTCTAATGGAAGTTTCCTAAGTTCCAGCTTGTGGTAATTGCCTCTCCTCCACCCACTGTGTAACTGAAGAGTCTGACTGTCTTCTCTACACCCTCCCATCAGGCAGTTGTAGACAGCAACAAGGTCTCCCTGAGCCTTCTCTTCTGAAGGCTGGACAAATCAGGCTCCTGTCAGATGTCCATCCCACCTACCCCAGTCCTGCCCAGGACTTCCCCCATTATAGATTACAACTAACTGATGCTAAAAATGCTGTGTGAACACCAGCAGTCTTTCTGTTTCAAAGAGTGAGCCTAAAGCTGAGAAACTTCATATTGTATTAATAATCTCTGTTGGCTATTGTATTAGAATCCTACCTTGTTAGAGTAAACAAAATTTTCCATTGACTTCAGACTATTTCCATTCAATACTATAGAAAGCAGCTAGAATTTTGCTGCTGAATTTGATGGGTCTGGGATTAAACATTCATACTGCAGAAAGCAGTCTGAATGTGTTTGTTTCAGAGATTTCTGAAGGGCTGCCAAAGGGTGGCTTGAACTGCTATGGGGCTGTACAGAGAATTGAATAATACTTAACAAATGAAGTCATGGTGGTAGTGGGGGGAAAAAAAGAGGAAAAATGTACTGGTTCTCAGAAATTCACCAGAAAACTAAAGAAGAATCATGTAATGATTCCAGGCATCTCAGGCATACATGAGCATGCACAGTGCCTAGCTTTTCCTACTAGAGCTTTTTAATTTAATATGTCCTTCATACCAGTGGTTTAGAATTAATTTATATTCCACAAGGTCAAACATCAACATTTCAAATTCAACAACAACAATTTAACACTGCAACACAATCCATGATCAAGTGCAGTTTACACTGAGTCTTTAGACATCTGTATACATTTAGTCAGTGTAATGCTGTTGTCCGAAAAGCGGATTCTTTACCCGGTGTGCAATCAGCCAATTCTCACACACTCAGGAGAGATATTGCTTTATTGCATTTCTGCGCAGAGATGGGTGCTAGGTGTAATTCCACAAAGCTAGCACACCCACAAAAAGTTTCTACAGGAATTTGTACATACCGTTACATCGTATACACCTATCTAATACATATTCATTAAACTATCTTATAATTTTCTTTTTCCATTGGCCTATATCTTCTCCGCTTCGATTTAAAGCTACAGTGTGATTTTAATTCACTGCGCATGCTCAAGGAGAGTGGGGGGGTAGTCCTCTTGGCCTCGAATTGGGTCAGTGGTCGTGATCTCCCCTTGCCGGAATTACCTTTCCCATAGCTACTGTGTCTTCTTGTTGACACCAAATTCCTGGTGAAGATAGAGATGTCTCTGGTCTTATCTTTGCTATTCCTTCGAGTGTTCCCAAATAGTTCTTTAGCAATTACTAAGGCCCTGGAATGACTTGTTACATAGCTCAGAGATTTAGCACTTTACCTCTTACTTTATCCTTCTAAGGTTTCTACGTATACCTATGCCACATATATCACAATTCCCTTACAAAATACATGAAACTTGTCTACTTCAGGCTACAATCCGGTATCAATGCTGCTGACGTGCACAAATACAAGAAAGTGTTCTCCACCAGGGACAGATCATTACGTGTACTTGTGACTGGCTTTCTTGGTCACCTGGCGGCAGCTACTAGATTGGTGATGTGTGTTAGCTCACTTGTAGGTAATGCTCTTAAAGATTAAAGCCCTCAGAAAAAAGTCTCATAGAGCTATATTGTTGTTTTACCTACCTTTTTGTTACCCTGGATCACGTCTGGAGATGTTTGCAATGTATGGTGAGTGACAGTCCTTCCAGCATCCAGTGTGTTCTGTGAAAAGGGAAATGGAGAGAATGTGTCCACCTGGAAATAAAGGGTTCCAACATTATTGCTTTAAGCCAAAGCCATTATACGTGAGTATTTGGTTCTCTGAGATCTCTACCATCGCAGAAGATGAATGTACGTAGCCCCTAACATGTAGGTTTTGATGATAGCACGCAAACGTTGCTTTTAATCATAAGCTTCTGTGGTGAGTTGACCCTGGCTGGATGCCAGGTACCCAACAAAGCTGCTCTATCACTCCCCTCCTCAGCTGGACAGGGGGAGAGAAAATATAATGAAAGGCTCATGAGTTGAGATAAGGACAGGGTGAGATCACTCAGCAATTACCATCAAGGGCAAAACAGACTCGATTTGGGGAAATTAATTTAATTTATTGCCAATCAAATCAGAGTAGGATAATGAGAAATAAAACCAAATCTTAAAACACCTTCCCCCAACCCCTCCCTTCTTCCGGGTCTGAGCTTCACTCCTGATTTTCTCTACTCGCTCCCCACCCGAGCAGCACAAGGGGATGGGGAATGGGGGTTGCAGTCAGTTCATCACACATTGTCTCTGCCACTCCTTCCTCCTCAAGGGGAGGACTCCTCCTCCACTCTTTCCCTGCTCCAGCGTGGGGTCCCTCCCACGGGAGTCAGTCCTCCATGAACTTGTCCAACGTGGGTCCTTCCCACGGGCTGCAGTTCTTCATGAACTGCTCCAGTGTGGGTCCCTTCCACGGGGTGCAGTCCTTCAGGAACAGACTGCTCCAGCATGGGTCCCCCACAGGGTCACAAGTCCTGCCAGCAAACCTGCTCCAGCGTGAGCTCCTCTATCTCCATGGGTCCACAGGTCCTGCCAGGAGCCTGCTCCGGCGTGGGCTTCCCACAAGGTCACAGCCTCCTTTAGGCATCCACCTGCTCCAGCATGGGGTCCTCCATGGGCTGCAGGTGGACATCTGCTCCACTGTTAACCTCCATGGGCTGCAGGGGGACAGCCTACCTCACCATGGTCTTCACCACAGGCTGCAGGAGGATCTCTGCTCCTGTGCCTGGAGCACCTCCTCCCCCTCCTTCTTCACTGACCTGGCGTCTGCAGAGTTGTTTCTCTCACATATTCTCACTTCTCTCTCTGCTGCTGTTCTGCAGTTTTGGGGTTTTTTTCCCCCTTCTTAAATATGTTATCACAGAGGCACTACCACTGTCACTGATGGGCTCAGCCTTGGCCAGCAGCAGGTCCATCTTGGAGCCAGCTGACATTGGCTCTGTCAGACATAGTGGAAGCTTCTAGCAGCTTCTCACAGAAGCTTTTATTGATCACAGTAGGTATTGGTGTTATTGTCTGCATGTAACATGTAAGCAACCAGATGATCTATAAAGGTATTCCTAAAATAAGATGAAGCTCATCTGCTGCCATATGGATGATTGGTACAGGGGGGGGTCTTTAAAGGAAGAGACATTGTCCAGTTATTGTCAGGGCCTTTAGGGCACTAACAGCCTTTACTGACTCTGAGCAACCTCACCTGGGGCCTCCACCCACACCCATTAATGCCTCATTTAAGCTCAGCCTGGGGCCTTTAGTCCTTTCCTGAGCTATGTTGTAGGTTTACCTGCCTTTTGTTCTGCCTCCTGGCTGGACCTTTGCCACGTGCTGCAGGTATCTCATCTCTTGGATGAGCCCTCTGTTTGTATGTTGTAGCCTTATCTCTGGCCCTGTCTTCTTTTGCTCCTGACTGGAGCCCCTGGTTGGACCCTGGACCTCATTCATTACTTTCTGTGTCTGGGGCTATTGAAGGGCCCTTTTACCAATCTTCAGGCCTGTCTGATGTGTTCAGACCCTGTGGGACTGTGCTCAGTTGGTGAGGGCACGTCCTGCTCTGGGGTCACCATCAACTCCTGGCTCCATTTCCCTGGCTCCATTTCCCTGGCCCTTGCTGCTCCCTGACACTACCGGGGAAACTGAAAGTCAGTTACCTTAATTAAAACTAGGCTGACTACTCCTTAAATTGTTTCCTATGCCTTGCTCTTAGTGCCATGGAACTGGTTCCCCAGGTCGCATATTACTATTCTGTTTGTAGAGGGCATTAATTGGCAGAAGTGGATCCATAGTGGTTCCTATGTGAATATCCCTGTGCTGGTCCTTCCTCCAAATGTGTTCATACATTCCAGAATCTAAACTTTTGCAAATAATCAAATGCCAGAAAATCTCTGATATGGATGTTCATAGGAAAAGAAGGAAAAAAAAACCCCCAAAACTTTGAGTGAAAATTACATTGTAGTTTACATGCATTGTAACAATGAGACAAAAGGATTATTTTGAAATGTGCATTGTATTACTCAACTGAAGCATTAACATGAATTTTTAGAAGCAACATCCTCAGCTCACAATTGCTTAATGCTCATCTGGATCAGGATGTTAGGGTAGGTATTTGTCAAATTTTAGGTTCTGAGCAAATGTGAATTCTGTGAAGTATGGCATGGATGATGCTCATTTGTTCTGACGTGTTGCTGATTATTCATTCTTCTCACAGAAATGAATGGCTTGGGCGATTCTGGGCTGTTTCCAGTTAGCTCACTTAAATCAGTATTTTATCCTCCCAATATGTGGAAAGTGAAAAACTTTGGGAATTCCAGATTTTGTTTAGCAAAACCACAAAAAACACCAGCTGTGCACTGCTGATTTGTAGCAACAATTTTAAGTGAACTTCTGTCTAAATAACATGCAGAAATCCTGGAAGAGCTGGCGATGAAGGCTTGCCAAAGCTGGGTGTATTTGCATAGATGGTAGGTGGAAGTGGGTCAATCACTTAATCACCAGAGTTTGGGTTGTACTTCAAAATGAGTTTGGAAATGAATGGGGGGTTACATTTCTTAGGGATGTGTAAATCTAGATTTTCGTATAAACTGAACACGGGGTTTGTTCAAGGGAAGAAGTACTGTCTGATTTCCATATGAAAGACCACATCAGAGATAAGTAAGCCCTTCAAAATCAAGACACATTTTGTGCCTTACTCTCAAAATGCTAATTTATAAAAAAGAAATGAAAGGTTCAAGTAAATGACTTTCAGTGTTTGGAAGAAAGGTTTTCTTCCTCTTGTCCTTCTTTGAAGGGTTGTCATTTCCGTGTCCAGATCTGGACCGGCAAATTGTAAATATATGTGCATGTATATACAATAACACATACAATGTGGTAATGTGTGGAGGTACTGTGAAGCGGTAGTATGGATCCTAGAGTTGGACTTATGATCCTTATTCTCTGTATTCTGGTGGTGGCCATGGGTTAGCAAGAGATGACTTACAGTTGTCTGGCCTCTGTTATCTGTCCTGTCATCTCTGGGGACTTTTCATTCCAGAAACACATGGCAATAACTACTGATTAACCTGAGGCATTCACTGTACATTATATTGGTGTTGGTTCATTTTTATCTTCTCTTTCTCGGGTTTGCTTGAGGTAGTGTGAGAACTGAAGTTGCTTTATATGACTGGCCTTTTTTCAGCTGTGTGCTCTTAAGATGATGCAGCAGCGTACTTCTATTTAGCATAAACTCAAGTGCTTTCCCATTTTGGGAAGAGAGATACTCAGGAAGTTGGTGAGGTGGAAAGAGGGGTATTTTACTCTTTTTCTGTGTCTTGCAGTGGTTTCACTAAACAACAGGATTGGTTGAAAACCCTGAAAAGTACTATTAAAAATTACTGACATTCAAGGTTTTTTTTTTAAAATTTCCAAATATACAATGTAAAAGTTTATTTTTAAGTATGATAACCACTTGTGGTTTAGCCCCTGTCGGCAACCAAGCGCCACACAGCCGCTTGCTCACCCTCCCCCCTAGTGGGGTGGGAGAGAGAATCAGAAGGGCAAGAGTAAGAAAACTCATGGGTTAAGATAAGAACAGTTTAATGATTGAAATAATATAATAATAATAATAATGATAACAGTAATAAAAATTGTAATGAAAAGGAAAACAGCAAGGGAGAGAGAGAGAAACAAAACCCAGGGAAAAAAAAAAAGTGATGCAACCTCTCACCACCCATGGACCGATGCCCAGCCAGTCCCAGAGCAGCAATCTCTGCCCCCTGGCCAACTCCCCCCAGTTTGTATATTGAACATGACGTCATATGGTATGGAATAGCCCTTTGGTCAGTTTTGGTCAGCTGTCCTGGCTGTGCCCCCTCCCAGCTTCTTGTGCACCTGGCAGAGCATGGGAAGCTGAAAAGTCCTTGACTAGGGTAAGCACTGCTTAGCAACAACTGAAACATCAGTGTGTTATCAGCATTATTCTCATCCTAAATCCAAAACACAGCACTATGCCAGCTACTAGGAAGAAAATTAACTCTATCGCAGCCAAAACCAAGACACCACTTGAATAATATTTTTGACAGTGATCATGAAAAAAAAAAATCAAACTCCTTTTCTTAAATTGGGATAGAGAATGGAACTTTGAAGAAAATTAAATTTAAGGGAAAAAAGTTTGCCTAGCAAAAAGATTCCTTTGAATAACAGGGTGATGCCTTTCTCTAAGTACCCAGGTGAAAGGCTTGCCTCAGGAAATTCTTGCCACTGCCTCCAGGACACAGAGGTACTCTGGCCCTACTCCTGGGATAGGTGACTTTCCACCTTGGACTATCTCTGCTGTTTTCATGCCCTTATGTGCCCATGAGGAGGTGAGCAGCCCTGATTACAACTGCATTTTAGACAACTTAGTAGTTCTATACAGCCCTGTCCACAAAGTGGTTTAACTCTCTAAATATTCTGTCATTGACCCTGTTGTGACATTTGGTTTCTTCATTCTTTTTCCAGTGAAAGTTATTTAGTGCTGAATATTTGGGAAGATAATGCTTTGTCAGTAATTTCTTCCTTAGCAGACAGTAAGTTCCTCCTTATATTCTCAATTGCTCCTCTCTACGCATGTCCAGTGCATTGGAGATTTTAGTGTTCTTTCTTGGCTATTTCAGTCACAGTCTCTTTAGAAAAGTGAACTTCACTCTTGTGGGAGAAGCATATGAGATCATATGGTATTTTCCTGATAAGATCTATGCTTCACCAAGAGCTATGTGTAAAGTACCTGACCAAAATATCTTTTGGGATATCTTAGTGATATCACATCATCAGCCTCATCATTTAATTCTGTGAATGAATGAATTAATAGACTTCCAATAATTCATTCTTAGGAGTTATGCTGCTATCAGGTAGGTTCTGCATACAGTACTTAACTGCCCAGCATTAAAGAGTGGATATAGAAGAGGCTTTTTCAGTGGAAAAGTGAAACCTCCACCTACAAAGAAGGTATCTCAGTGGTGAACTACAGAGATTTGCAGTGATTTAGATGAACTGTTAATTCCTTTTAATAAATCAAGGAAGACAGCATTGTTGGGATTCAGACAGGAATGGGAGGGATCAATGAAGTCCTAATGTCTTTATAGTAAAAATGACTTATGTAAAATGGTATAATAATTGACGATCTTTAGATGTTTTAGTGCAGTATTTGTATGGATGTCTGCGATAGTCCCTGTGCAATCTAACTATGCCTCTGACCCTGAAGTGTCACTGGGCTTCATGTTAAATACACAAAGGAAGAAATTTCACAGTGTTTCACTATATTATTTTTTTAAGGAGTTTTTTTCTGAAAGCAGCACGGAGTACTGCCACTGGATATTTTTAACCTTGTGGCCAGTTGCCAGTAATAATAAGTTATCAGCAAAGAAAAGGCTGGGAGGTTTTAGCATTTGGTAAAAGTAAGTAATGAGAGGACAGATAATAGCATTGGTGTGTCAGGACACAGATAGGGAATTGTAGCCAGGACCAAATCTTCCCGTTCTCAACTGCACTTTATGTGAGACATCTTAATTACCCCCTTGCTTTCTGTGTGATGAATTAACTATACAGACCACAGTCTCCTGGAGAAGTCTGTGTGGTGACTAGAATGACTCTCTGCCCTCACTAGCTCCCCTCGAGTTGATGGCAATTCTCTCTGAAGCAATTTTATAACACTAAGATTTTAGGTTTAATACTTGAAATTTTCAAATTTTGGATGGCCAGGAGTAGGCAGTGGGAGTTGATGGTTGCAACAGCAGGCCTGGCACTAAACTGAAGCTAAAGAGCTCCTCAGCAGTCATCCACAGGGCTTTTCTGTGTGAATCCTGAATTTGGTCAACAGCCTCCAGAGAGGCTGGTTCTGAGGGAAGCACCTCGGGGGAAGCCCTCCAGCAGGTGTCTTCCTAAGGCAGC
>VYZW01043348.1:312-53676 GCA_013401315.1 Balaeniceps rex | reverse complement strand
CTGAGATGTCAACAAAGATAATATGAACTGCGATACAACCTGAAACGAAGCAGTACTTGCCACATGAAGGGGGAAAAGGCAAAAAAAAAGTTCTTAACTGGTATTGATTGTTATGGCACAGGCAGATGTTAAACGTACACAGGAGACAATTACAGCGCAATTAGAATTATAGAGCTGGCCTCTCACCTCAATTAAAGGGAAACCTGGTGTGGGCAATGTGACAAGGAGGGGAACTGTTCTCTCCTTTCCTTTTGTCTTGTGAAGTGCTTCTTTCTCTGCTTCCATGGACTGCTTAGTCAGGTCTTTCATTTGCCTTTAGTCGAGATGTTAATTTTCTGCTTTCCTGTGAGAAAATACATGCTTAAGAAGAAGAAANCCTTCTAGGTTCCACGTGTAACACTGTTTAAAAAAAAAAAAATTCACCTCCTTAACCTTGGCACGATCACACTTGCATAAGAAACTATTGTTAATGTGTAACTGTAAAGTAGATGGGAGTACTTCTGAAAGATATACCAAGATGATCTCTGAACTGAATGTTTAAGTTAAATTTGGGCTCAAAGTCCAGAGACTATGACTGAGGCTGCAATCTTCTCAGCTTTCTATGTATCTTCAGCCTGATGTGATGAAATTTTGCAAAGCCAGCTGATATCATGCATCTTCGATGTTTTCTTCCACCTCTTCTTGCAAGGTCCTCGCAGAGAACCTTGCAGAGAATCCTCTTTTTCAGTTTTAAAGTTATACACTATTTAGCCCTTGTTGCAGGGGCTAGTTTGTTTTCTGTCTATATGGACTGTATCTGACCTGTTTGATAGAATGTATTCCTTTGGCGTGCAACAGGAGTGAATAACTGGAAATCGAAGTCAGTGAATGATTGCCATACTCCCTATGGCAGGCACAAACCAAAACCATCTGTTATTTACATCTTAACATGTTCAAGCTTGTTCCTATGGGATACTGCTGGAAACTAATACATAGCTTTGGTTTAAACAGATTAGCTGAGTCTGTTTATTAAAATGAACATTGTTCCATCTTCCCATGTTTTGCATAAAGACATCTTTGTTAATTTGGTTTTCTCTTTAAGAAAATCAATTATTTTTACTGAAATCTTAATGTCTTTTGGCACTGGATGACATGAAACATGAAAGATGTACCTTAATGTTGCGTGTGGCTAGTGTATAGATCAATTGATCCTACTTCTCCTTTTACTAATAAATTAAGGGGGGTTTGCAGATATTTACTCCAACATAGGGAATTGGAAATATGGGCACAAATTTCATCAAGGTAAATTAGAAACAGACATTCTTACAGGCTGCAAATCTTATTCTCATATTAAGACTTAGCATTACGTTGGTCCTGAGCTGCATTGTGTACCTATTTAAAATCCTGTAGGTAGGTAAGAGGTGGGGTAAGGTGTTCTTTTACTTTAATAAATGTTTAGGATCCTTATTTGGGCACATGAGGGCTTAGAGGTTTGGGTGTTGTTTGTTTGGTTGGTTGGGTTTTTTTTCTATTTTGGGGACAACTGCGCAATCCTGGCACATGACTGAGTTTGAAATAATGACGACCAGAGAACTCTGCTTATAGACCAAGAACAGTAAATGTTACTGTTCATCTGAGAATCTGCATTATGACACACAGTGATGCAGTGGATGCTCCATCCACATCAAGCTTTCTTTAAAAGTTTATGAGCCTGTTCACTGGAATACTGTGTTCTTAGGGAAAGAAGCACAAATAGATATATTTGCATAGTTAGCAGGTTTTGATTTTGCAAAAATTCTGTCCCAGTCTTACATGAACAAAGGTGGAAAAATGGACTCTGGCAACAACATCTGTATCTACAAGATGTTCCATGCAAGGGTTTGTAAAGGTCGTGAAAGATTTTGTGCCCACAGAACAAGTTGTTCTTTCTGAAATATTACTCTGAGTCTGGACTTGACTGACTGGTGAATAATTAAAAAACAGAGGGAGTTTGTCTGCCGTGATTATATGAGGGGAAAAATCCTACTCAAACTTTGATTTGTAAGATGATGACTCTTAGACAAGTATTCTACTTATTAACAAGATCCTGCAGGATGTACCCTAAAGCTTGGAATGTGATCATGTAGTTCAAATGGACCCTCTTGATCCAAAACAGGAGAAAATGGTTCCAATACTTAATTTCTAACAACAGCCTTGTATTGTATTCAAGTGGTGATAAACCCCCTTCACAAGCTGTCAGACAGCTATGGCTGAACTATTTGAGCAGTTTTAAGGTAGGAGTGCAACTCTAGATCCTGATATGAGAATACCAACATAAACATTTTGAGGATTTCCTGAAAAAAACCCTAGTGTCTGAAGGGATTGTGGGGACTGAAATACTTTACCCTTGAGATTTTGCATTGCAATTAGTCAACAGCATGGATATATCTTCTCTGCTTTTGTGATGGTGAGCCTCGACAGGTGAGCCTTCTCTAGACAGAAAAATTTCACTTCTGTACAATCAGTCACATTTTCAAAAGTACTAACTTAATTTTTAAAACAAACATCTGGAAATAGAAATATAGGTTAGAAGAAAGAGAAATATGAGGTCAGAGGCAGCAGCCTTCCCCCAGCAGTCTATTTTGAAAACCCAGTATTTTTCTAATATTGAGTTCACTCCGACAAGGAAAGCTCCAAATTAGTTTTCTGATAAGATTGTGGGAGGTAGAGACCGCACTAAAGTGATTTGGTGATCAAGCCAGAATGGCCCACAAACAAGGTGAAAGTTCATGCTTCTGCAGCTCAGTGTGGAATGTGTGGTTTGTAAGATGACTGGGGCACTCTGCCAGGGAAAGGATCAGTGTTAGGGGACTAAATAAAAAAATTCCTTCCTGAATCCAGTAAATGCCTAGAAGTAAAGCTGTGTTTCCCATGAGTCAGTGTTACATACAGAGTTTGAGTAGCATCATAGTCCCACTGCCAGAGGAAATAGAGTTGCAGGTAGGTGACAATTATTGAAAATAAGAGTAAAAGATGTGTTTTGTTGGTAAATCCTCAAGGCTTGTGAAGAGTGGATGAGGTTTAGTATTTGCATGGGACCGTGTTAAATGTTTAATTTGCTGATGGTCAAGCAAAGATTGGGGTTGCAGAAGACAGGGGTGAAGACGGTTGTCTATTATTGGACTATGGGATTCAGCAGAGTTAGGACAGGACTGGTATTTCCAGCGGACAGTATTGTATGTCCATTATGGTGGTCACTGCTCAAATTAATTCTGTCATGGAAAGAATTTGGGTTAGAAAGAAGGTGCTGGCAAAAGAAGCAGCTTGCATGGACCCTGTGTGAGTGGTATCGATGGAGGTGCCACCTCTCATCCTAACTTTGTGCAATGCTCCAAGATCTGGCAGTGAACTTGCAGGCTCTTTCTTCCTCTAAGTTTTTCCACGGGACCGATAATGCTATGTGCATGGGGAAAAGGAAGCCTCATCTTTGATACGATTCCAATGAAGCAACTGGGCATATCAGGTTTAAATTTGGTTATTTCAGTGTCCTGGAAACAATACGCTTTTAGCATACAAAGACAGTAATTTCACTTGCTCTGTTTATGATCTACTAATACTCAGTTATATGTTTGGATCTAGTAATCTTGCACAGAAAATGTCCAATGCACGTGGAAACACATCCGGATTTAATTCGATAGGTGTTTTATTACACAGCTGTCCAGCTGTCTAAGAATGGCTGCTAGAAATGTATTTCCAGAGCTGCAACTCCATCAGATATATTGCATGAAACAAATGCTTCTGTCACAGAAATTTTACTTTAGTACAAGTAAAAAGCAATGTTTTATGTGTGTATAGGTACTTATGGAGGAATATAGAAGGAAGGTCGCAGGTGGCTGTGGGAATTTGATGCTAGATTACTGAGACAAATTAAGTTTTCACTCTCTTTAAAATGCTAAGGGATTTAGGAATGTCACGCAAAAGTACTTTGGCCCTTAAAATGATGTGATGCAGCTTATCCCCTGCCAGAAAAAGAACCAGTAAAGCACTTCTGAGTAGATGCTGACTGCTGGTGGGGACTTTGGGAAAAATGCGGTTCATCACTACTCAGCACTTGTCTTCTTGACTTCAGTGAGTAATTAAGTTGCAGTGGCCTTTTTAGTGATCTGAGCTAGGCACCAAGAGAGTCAAAGCCCGAAATCCAATAGTGTGTGCTCTCCTGTTTCCTGACTAATCCTGTAAGATGCAGTGGGTTGAATGGATGATCTAATAAAAGAACATAACTGCAGTCAGCTCACTCTTCTACAGAAATTAATAATGAAAGCTCACTGAAATAAAGAGAAACAAACTCGTTTATGAAGGAATAATAAAATAAAATAGCTAAAGTGGAAAGTTGCCTATTGGAGAATCAGATGTGGTAAGCAATTATGTTAAGTATGAAGTATATCCACTGTGCTACATGCACCTATGATTCCCGAGTTCCTCATGTCTGCTCCCTCTAGTAACTACATTGACAGAAAGTGGCCTGGGAAGGTGGTTTCATGCAGCACATCATTCAGAAATTTTGGATGCACAATCATTTAGAAGTGGAAATACATCTGAGATTTCCTCACTGGCCAAGGAAGTTTGTAAACCAAATTACTACTATATACACACAAATGAAAACTCTACATTTATAGAAGGAAAGAAAAGGTAGGCATAGAATTGCAGAAGCTGTTTATTGGGTCAGTTATTAAATTGTTTCTCTGTAGCTCTGTTACTGTGAAGTGTTTTCACTCTTCTGTGGGGAAAAGCTACACATGGAAGATACTTTGCAAGCTATGGAACTGACTGAATGCATCTATGTCACTCTGGAAAAATTTGCAGCCAGAAATCTTGTTTTCATAAAACTTTCAAGAACTCTTCCCCTTTCTCTGCAGTGAAAACATCCCTTCTCTTCCACCCCAGCACTTCCTCCTTGCTCCAGGACTTAACAATCCTCCATGCCTTCTCCAGCTCATCTTCTCTCATGCTCCTCTCAGCCCCTCTGAACCCCTAATGCTGTTCTGAGCTGGCCCAGAAACAAAAAAGGGGAATTAAATACAAACTGCAGGTCATTCTTCACTGCGGCTTCTTCACCTTCTGCTTTGGCAGCAGCATGATGGTGCTCCCTGGCAGCTGGCAATTTACCATACTGCAGCTCTGCAAGATAAATCAGGGGCCAAGGCTTATCAGCTATTTTTAAAAAGTTAGAGATTAATTTCCCTGGAAGGAAGTTCAGCTAGTGTTGTGGGACTGTCTGTACCAAACCATCCTAAGGCTTTATGAACTTGGCAACTTATGAGTAGCAAATTTAACTTGTGAAATTTTCTGTTGGTGGAGGAGACTGGAAATTTGGCAAGGAAGTTTGCATCTGCAGTCACACATTTCTCTGTGGTGCATTGCAACTTGTATGTCCCCTTCCACAAACCTGCAGCTGTCTACTCCTGTGTCTTCTGTGAATCTGGACCAAGTGCTCTTGCTCTTCCCAAGGAAAATCAAGCAGTAAGTAGCTTCCTTTTCTGAATTGTGAGGAGACCTGGGCAGAATAGCAGAGCCTTATCTCATAAAACGCAGTTTGGGCCACATCTTAAGTGAGGAACAGTGACAGGATGAAAACATTTCTCTCAGTCACTAAGGCGAGCAGGTCTGGTGCTGGCACGATCCACAGCAGAGCGCTCCAGCATGGCGCACAGGGGGGTTTCCCGAACTGGGGGAACCTTGGGGGAGCAGAGAGAGCCTCCAGGAGCCCGCAGCTCACACAACAGCAGCTGACAAGAGCTGGGTGGGATGCGGAGCAATGGCAGCCAAGCCCATGTATAAAAGAAGCCCTTGGGGAGCACTGGTGACCAGGTGTGCCACCAACAGGGTAGACAAACAGGGTGTGGTGCATCAGCAAGGGCGTGGCGCATCGCTTTGCACGGAAGGGCCTGCAGAAAGGGCACTGAAGCTCTGCCAGCTCAACCAGGGAGCAATGGTTTCCACCTGACAGAAAGCCATGGCCTCTCTAAGCTCTGCACCCACCACGACTGACGCAGCTTCGCAGACAGAGCTCTGGCGGGAACACGCTGCCACCCAGGTGTCAGTCTGCAGGGTGTGCAGGCTCACTCTTACGTCAGCAGTGAGCACACCTGTCAGAGGTGCGCCCCGGTAGAGGAACCCCTCCGCTTAGTGACAGAGCTCCGGGAGGAGGTGAGTAGGTTGAGGAGTATCAGGGACAGCGAGAGAGAGACAGAGTACTGGAACCGCACCCTACCTTCCCTGGGACGGGCCCAACAGGCAGATAGGACACGTGATACGGAGGATTCCCTATCCTCTCTCTGCCTGGCTGAACACAGTGACTTAAGGGGTAGGGGGAAATGGTGACAAGTTCCTGCCTGGTGCAGCAGGCATGTCTCCTCCGTGACTCCCCCATCTTCCCAGGTGCCCTTGCGTAATAAGTACGAGGCTCTGCAAGTGGAACTGAACGACGAGGACAATGGTTCGTCTAGCTTGGAGATGTCGCTGAGGTTAAGTTGGCCTATGCCCTGCACCAAACTGCCTCCATAAATTAAAAAAGATGGGTCATTGGGAGACTCTCTCCTGAGGGGAACAGAAGGCCCAATATGCAGATCAGACCCACTTCTTTGGGAAGTCTGCTGCCTCCCTGGGGCCTGGGTTAAAGATGTGATGAGAACACTTCCTACCCTGGTATGGCCCTCAGATTACTATCCATTATTGATGTTTCAGGTAGGCAGTGATGAAGCTGCAACAAGTAGTCCAAGGACAGTCAAGAGAGACTTCAGGGCCTTGGGATGACTGGTTAAGGGATCAGGAACACAAGTAGCAGTTGCAGGGAATGATGAGGGAAGACACAGGAAGAGCCAGCAGATCAATACCTGGCTCCAAGCCTGGTGTCACTGGCAGACTTTTGGGTTTTTTGATCATGGGTCAGTTTACATGACACCGGGCCTGCTGGTGACAGACGGGGTACACCTGTCTCAAAGGGGGAAAAAGATCTTTGCACAGGAGTTAGCAGGGCTCATTGAAAGAGCTTTAAACTAGATTTGAAGGGGGAAAGGGATAAAAACAGGCTCACTAGAGATAAGCCTGGGAGCAGCACGCCAATGCTTGAGGGATGATGTGCTAGCGAGGTCCTTCGATGTGCCTTCTCAGTGGAGGCAGGGAATGGAGATCCGTGTGACAGCAAAGACACAAGGTTTATGGATGTGTTAGTAACCATGGAAGCACCTGAGAATGGTCACGCAGGAATTAGGGCTTCTCCCCACAAAAAGGTGGCGGGATCAAGTCTAGCTGAAGTGCATATACACCAATGCACGCAGCATGGGCAACAAACAGGAGGAGCTGGAAGCCATTGTGCAGCAGGAAAATTGTGATATAGTTGCCATCACAGAAACATGGTGGGATGACTTGCACAACTGGAGTGCTGCAATGGATGGCTATAAACTCTTCAGAAGGGATAGGCAAGGAAGGAGGGGCAGTGGGGTAGTCCTGTATGTTAGGGAGTATTTTGATTGTCTAGAGCTTAATGATGGTGACAATAGAGTTGAGTGTTTATGGGTAAGAATCAGGGGGAAGGCATATATCATGGTGGGAATCTGTTATAGACCACCCAACCAGGATGAAGAGGCAGATGAAATATTCTATAAGCAGCTGGGAGAAGTCTTACAATCGCTAGGCCTTGTTCTTGTGGCGGACTTTAACTTACCAGATGTCTGCTGGAAATACAATACAGCAGAGAGGAAACAGTCTAGGAGGCTCCTGGAGCGTGTGGAAGGTAACTTCCTGACACAGCTGGTGTGTGAGCCAGCTGGGGAAGGCACCCCACTGGACCTGTTGTTTGTGCACAGAGAAGGACTTGTGGGTGATGTGATGGTTGGAGGCTGTTTTGGGCATAGCGATCATGAAATGCTAGAGGTTTTGGTTTTGGTTCTTGGAGAACTAAGGAGGGGTGTCAGCAGAACGGCTGCCTTGGATTTCCGGAGGGCAGACTTTGGCCTGTTTAGGAGATGGGTTGACAAGAGTCCCTTGTGAGGCAGTCCTGAAGAGCAAAGGAGCCCAGGAAGGCTGGACATTCTTCAAGAAGGAAATCTTAAAGGTACAGGAGCAGGCTGTCCCCATGTGCTGAAAGACGAGCCGACAAAGAAGATCGGCCTGGCTGAACAGAGAGCTTTGGCTGGAAGTCAGGAAAAAAAGGAGAGTTATGATTCTTGGAAGAAGGGGCAGGCAACTCAGAGGACTACAAGGATGTCATGAGGTTATGCAGGGAGAAAATCAGAACTAGAACTTAATCTGGCTATTGTTGTAAAAGACAATAAAAAATGTTTCTATAAATACATTAGCAACAAAAGGAGGGCTAAGGAGAATCTCCATCCTTTATTGGATGCGCAGGGAAACACAGTGACAAAGGATGAGGAAAAGGCTGCGCTACTTAATGCCTTCTTTGCCTCAGTCTTCAGTAGTCAGACCAGTTGTTCTTGTGGTACCCAGCCCCCTGAGCTGGAAGACAGGGACAGGGAGCAGAATGAAGCCCCCATAATCCAAGGGGAAATGGTTAGTGACCTGCTACACCACTTAGCTGCACACAAGTCTATGGGGCCAGATGAGATCCACCCGAAGGTACTGAGGGAGCTGGCAGAAGCAGTCACCAAGCCACTTTCCATCATTTATCAGCATTTATCCCTGGCTAACCAGGGAGGTCCCAGTTGACTGGACGTTAGCAAATGTGATGCCCATCTACAAGAAGGGCTGGAAGGAGGATCTGGGGAACTACAGGCCTGTCAGTCTGACCTCGGTGCTGGGGAAGGTTATGGAGGAGATGATCTTGAGTGCCCNTTTTGGTCTCTTTTCTCACTTTCCTTGTTCAGCTGGATTGATATAGATAGTATCTCCCTGGGACTACAACTGAGTGGCTTCCACAAAAGACTTTTTACAAGTATCTGGAAGAAAAGGAGAGAAGAAAGACACTTTTTTTGTTGGGAGCAGTGCCAGGGGAAAATGATACTGCGCAAGTGTTGGCAAGCCAGGTTATCAGAGGTTTGGGAGTCTCTGAATAGCCAGTGCCAGTTGCACAGCAAGAATCAAACTTACTCTTCACTGGGTAAAAAACTGGCTGGATGGCAGGGCCCAAAGAGTTGCGGTGAATGGAGTTAAATCCAGTTCGCAGCCAGTCACAAGTGGTGTTCCCCAGGGCTCAGTAGTGGGGCCAGTTCTGTTTAATATCTTTATCAATGATCTGGACAAGGGGATTGAGTGTGCCCTCAGTAAGTTTGCAGATGACACCAAGTTGGGTGGGACTGTTCGTCTGCTTAAGGGTAGACAGGCTCTACAGAGGGATCCGGATGGGCTAGATCAATGGGCCGAGGCCAACTGTATGAGGTTTAACAAGGCTAAGTGCCAGGTCCTGCACTTGGGTCACAACAACTCCTTGCAACACTACCGGCTTGGGGAAGAGTAGCTGGAAAGCTGCCTGGTGGAAGAGGACCTTAAAGTGTTGGTTGACAGCTGGCTGAATATGAGCCAGCAGTATGCCCAGGTGGCCAAGAAGGCCACTAGCATCCTGGCTTGTAGCAGAAATAGTGTGGCCAGGACTAGGGAAGTGATCGTCCCCCTGGACTTGGCACTGGTGAGGCCGCACTGCGAATACTGTGTTCAGTATTTGGGCCCCCTCACTACAAGAAAGACATTGAGGTGCTGGAGTGTGTCCAAAGAAGAGCAATGAAGCTGGTGAAGGGTGGAGAGCACAAGTCTTATGAGGAGCGTCTGAGGCAACTGGGGTTGTTTAGCCTGGAGAAAAGGAGGCTCAGGGGAGACCTCGTAGCTCTCTACAACTCCCTAGAAGGAGGTTGTAGTGAGGTGGGTGTTGGTCTCTTCTCCCAGGTAACAAGTGATAGGCCTAGAACAAGTGATAGGCCTAGCGGAAATGGCCTCAAGTTGCACCAGGGGAGGTTTACATTGGATCTTAGGAGAAATTTCTTCACCGAAAGGGTTGTCAAGCACTGGACATTCCCAGGCTGTCCAGGGAAGTGGTTGAGTCCCCATCCCTGGAGGTATTCAAAAGACCTGTAGATGTGGTGCTTAGGGACATGGTTTAGTGGTGGACTTGACAGTGTTAGGTTAACCATTGGACTCGAAGATCTTCAAGGTCTTTTCCAACCCGAACGATTCTATGATTCTAACTCTCACTTAAACTCAATTTGAGAAGCCTGTCTCAGTTACAGTCATCTGTAACAGAGAAACAGACTCCACAGAGTGGGGAGGTGTCACTGAAATATTACTGGTTTCTTATTTTGGGCTTCAAGGCCCTTTGAGCAAGGTCTCTCACTGTTTTTGAACAGTGTCCAGCATACAGGAACTTTGATGTGAATATAACAATAAGGTCCCTGACTGTACACGGGTATACTAATGACGCTAATGTCCTACAGCTCCCACCTTTGAGGTAAGACCTCAACCCTAGGGCTCTGCTCTCCCACCAGCTGGATGAAAACCTGTAACTCCGAACACCAAGAAACTGAGAGGGAAGAGAAGCCTTGTGGCTGTTGGCCATACTTAGTTGCCTTGTCATCCATAGGACATATTCTTATCCAAAATGGCATCAGATGAGGTACAGTTTAGCATGACCATATTCTGTGTGATAAGAGTCAGTCATAGTATCTTATGGTTTCATAGCTACAATGGATCAGTAATAAGTTTACAATGTTTTTGTTCCTGATACTATGCATATTCAGATTCTTGAATATTTGATGACTTTTTTTGCTGTTCATTGCCTGAAAATCCACTGTTCAGAAGCAGATCAGTATGCCCAGAAACAGCAATGTTGGTGTTTCAGGAGGTGTGTAACTATGGATGCTGCTTATGGCAAGTTTCTTCTGAGCCCTGATTTGTTACTTGCTACCAACATGGAGCAGTTTCTCATCTGGCTTCTGGTTTTGCTATTGTTTCTTGATACAATAGGCTAAACTCATTTGTACTCTAGCTCCAGGAAAGTCAGTGGAGGTTCTGTTGGGATTAATTAGGAGCAGTATTTAAACTTGAGCAGTAAGAATCAGGGTACTTTGCTGTGGGTCATGTTGCTCCTGAGGCTCATTCTTTATCTGCTAGAACAGTCTTTTAGCCAGCTTTTGTCCGATCCTTAAGGATGGGATTGGAAGGAACCAGGCTGTTTTGTGGTGCAAATGCTCTGTCCTGTAGGAGCTGATCGGGTCACAAGCACCTACTTGCTTCCTATAGGTCATCATATATGTTGTCATTATAACAGTTTATGCTGGATTTGAACCAACACTATTACACTGAAGGGCTTTTATGTCATGGCCAGATTCTGCTCTTTTCTTTTACTGAAGGAACTGAGAGATCTTTGGCCTGTGCCAGCTATTGTTCCCACAAACATTAGCATCCATCTTGTAGTGAAGTCCTTCTGGGATTTTGTTTCATTTTACTAGAAGTCTTTCCAGTTGTGTGTTTTTTTAATTGCAGAACAATTAAATTTGTGTGTGCAAAGGGCAAGGTTGAGCTTAGCTGTCTAATGCATCTGATCTTATACAGCAAAGGCAGGGCAGCTATGAATGCATTTGGCACAACATTAGTTGCTGATACCAAGACCACTGGGTAGAGACAGCATACTCCTCTTCTACTTCTGCGTGTCCCTGCAAGGGATGGGCACACTCCAGTTCTTAATAAATGTGTTTTCCTTCTTAGTTTATATTAAGATCTATAACATGAATCACAACACAGTCCTAGTGCCTGTATTATACTCCTACTGCATACACCTACAGCTATCTCACGACAAACCAGCTCACAAATTACAGCTTCTCTCTGCTACTTTGTGACACTGATACTGGTATTAGAATGCTAACTTATTAGCAGACTGTTCTCTCTAATCCAATAACAGCTACAACACTAATAAGTGAACCGCCTGAGGTCTGATTGAAAGCAGTCAAATCTGCTACTGGTTTCAGGGAGGGCAGGAGTAGGTTTAAGGTCAATAGGACATTCATTTCCTTGATAAAATCAACCATGAAAGATTTTCTTTCTTGCAATTGAACAAATGGGGCTTATGACAGGGACTGTTAAATTATGCTATTTTCTTGTGTATGTATTGTCACTTCTCTTGATGTTTCCCCAAAGACATCCCATTTTGGGGGAAAACATATTCAGTCCCAGCATCACTGTCTTCCTGTGTGGTAAGGGAAAACAGACATATTGTATCATCAAAAATAGCATTGCCTGAGAGCCTCTAAAAATATACACCACACATCGCTAGCTATTTTAAATAGCTGGCTAAAGGAAGAAACTCTCCAACATATCTCAATTATGAAGTATTGACACATTAACATTTTACATAAAAGAAACTGCTCCTCATTAGCAGAAACTTATAATGAAGTTGCTAAGCATTTTTAGCCATTTTGAACAATAGAATAGAAAGATATATTAGACTGCTTTGATCTTCTGAGGATACAGGTTTGGGAAATGCCCACAGAGAAATGAAGTGAACCAATACAGTAGGTACTCACCCCATCCCCTAGAGATTATTGCCCAGTTATTATATAAGATCAAAACTTCCATTAATGACGCACGATCAGACCATAACACTGAGCAAAAATCAGTGCTGAAGGGCTCATAACAATAAGCATCTCTTTTGTAGACACTGTAGTCTACAGTGGTAGGTCCTGGGTTGTGAATTGGGAAAGTCTTATATTATTGGCAATGCTTTTGACTTGCTGTGATATCTTGAATAAAAGACAGTGCCTCTACATTGCCTTAGTTTACCTCCCCAGCCACTTCTTCTGTATGTGTGTCTGAAACCTTTGGAACACAGACTGTCCCTTAAAGTAAAAATAAATAAGCAAATCTTCGTACATAACAGCTTTGCAGTTGCAAGTAATGACAAGAGGTTGTTGCTCATTTTCTCACTTTTGGAATTGCAAAGTCTATGGAACTGAAATAAATAGAATTTACTCTGTATATATTGCAAAGTATAGGAAAGCCATATGAGTTAAATAGCTCCATCCTGGAATGGTAATAAGCACACAGAATGCACCTGTGTTGCCATGCCAGTGATAATTGTCAGAGTTTCCTGATCTGGCTGATGTTAGGTGAATTAAAACTAACGTACTGAATAACTTGACAAAACCTCAGTGATTTGCTTTACTAATGAAACAAGTAATCCATTTTTCTTAGAGAATGGCTAAGAAAAGGAACTCACTGTTTCAAACAATGAAGTTCTAGAGTAACTGAAACTTTGCATTGTTGTACTATTAAGGAAAGCATTGTCAGTTTGAGATAAAACATTTTCTCTGTGCTTCTTTTCCCCCTTTCTGTGTCTTGAAAGAGAACCTTTCCCCAGGAACCTCAGAATCTGCTCTTGCTTCCTGTTGTTATTATTCAGAGAGCATGCAGAGGAGTTTTACTGTCAGCACGTAAAGGTTTAATAGGAAACTGCAAAACAGCATAACCTGGTCATGCTCTATTACTGTTTCATGTCTCTAGATGTGTTCTCTGGACAGCCTCAAAAAGTGTTGCTTTTGTGCTCAAGAGGTGATGTGAAAGGTGTTCCACTCACTGACAGTATCCTAAGTTTACTTTCTGTTTGCAGAACTGTGTGATGAATTTACAGGAGGCTTAAGACTTACCCAGCGGAACTGGCATAAACTATTCCTTTATAGTTGTACTGGAATACTTCTCTATGGGAACCTTCCACTACAGAATAAAAGTTACAGTATTTCAGAATACCTATTTCCATCTAGGAGAGACATAATGGTTTGGAAAAATGTTATATTTATTCTGGAGTGTACTGTACACAGAGGTAATTATCCTGAGGTAGCTATACCTCTGCCACTCAGTTTCACCAGTTAGGTATGCCCTGGTAGAATAATAATGTGCAATAAGATGCAATCCACTTAAATCAGGATGGATCTATGGGAACGACACTACCAGTGTGTAAGTTCAGCCAGGAAGAATTAGTGGGTCATTCTCTGATGTCATGTGAGGAGATGGGAAGCATGTTATCTTCTTCACCAGAAATTTGTCTATAAGCTGTACACTGAGTCCTCTTATAGTATCTTTAGGGTTAAAACAGTCGTGAGGGTTTCCTATTTAGATTTCCGTAGCACTAAGAATGGGAATTTTTTTCTACACTCAAGTCTGTGTTTTACAAATAAGTAAATACGTTTGGTCAAACGTAATATAGAAGTGGTCAAACGAAATATAGAGGTAAGGATATTTCAAAGTCTTCTTGGGGTCTATATTCCAGCCCCCATCTGCAGAGTAGATGTTTAAAATGTCTGTATGATGGAGTGGTAGACACCTGTCCATTCTAACAACTAACTACAGACTGTGGGGCAGAGTCTTGTTTTTTTCTTGCATTAGTACTTGGCTGTGTTTTTGTTTCTTGAGGAGTTTTTTTTTCTAGATTCCTTGTTAGAACCTAATTGTCTTTTTTTGCTTGGAGATGAGCAGGGAGAGGAAAAGACAATGAATACAGTATTATCTGAGGAACTGGCAGACTGTGGAGACACAAGTGTGGACACATTTTGAGCTCCTGAGAGATAATTGTGGCTTGGGTGATTTCTCAATGGCAAGTTGCTTTTGTTATCCTAGTTCGAGGAGCTGTGGGGCTCGAAGTGTTAATGGATGTAAAGAGCTTTAGAAATGGAAGGAGTTGTCTAAGTGCTGCTGCTGTTATTGTTATAGTGGCAACTCCAGACTGAAGGGAGTAAACTCTTTTCTTGCTATGCTGTAGGTGGTAAATAAAATAGAATGCAGACTTGTCACCTTTCTGGGTGCTGAAGTTAGGGGTTAGTCATCCTCTGCCCTCGGGTTTCCAAAGCAATTTTTTGTTGTCATGCTTCAGAAGTGAAGGACTTTACGAGGCAGAATACTTCAATGGGCTACCAAAAATAGATGTGTGCAGGTGGCAGTGTATTTGGGTTATGAACTATTTGTGGATAATGAATTAGTCTGTCCCTTAATAATCAATTTGTGCAGCATCCAGGAGGCAGGGCGGGGGGAGAAGAGTGTGGATACCTTCTAATTATTTTGCCATTCTCAAAAAAATGCTTTTGGCAAGATATCAACAGAAATTAATAAACATTAATAAAACTTGAAAGCAAGAGTGAAAAGTGTTTGATTCAGAGGTAGTAGGTACTTGCCTGCCACCATCCTAATTGGTGTGCGCTCTCCAAGCATGGGGGGCTGTACCAAGAGGAGAGCCCACTTTGATGGGAAGCTGTGGGGGGTGGCCCCAGCAGGGAGATGAAAGGCTCACCTTTCACAATATGCTGTGTAACGCTGACAGAAAATGACTTATGTTAGCAGAGTAGCAGGCATGAGGCTGGAAAAAAGCTCAAAAAGCACTTCTGGGAATGTGACTGATGGGCGGCACAGTGGAGATGAAAGACCCTGCAACTCCACTCTCTTGGGAAGAGTCATGGAAAAGAAAGCAGAAGATGGATGGCCTGGGGAGGAGAGCTTCAAGCCATTGTGCTGCCCTCTGGTTTCATGCAGTCATGAGCAGAGCCTAGGATCTCCTGTGTAAATGGCTCGTGTTGGTTGTCGGTCAAGCTCTGGAGTCCTGAGGGTCCTTGGCACCAGGGTTGGAGATGGTCGGCCAAGGTGGGGGCTATATCAGAGAGGTGGCTGCTGTGGTGGGTGTGCTTTTCCCCTCTCATGGACAGAGGGCATGTTCCAGCTGATGGGCAAATCTGTGGATGAATCAAGACAGACAGTGGCTTGGGCTGTGGAACAGATGTAGCAAACAATGTTTGAATATTTGCAATTGTACAGACCCTGAGTTGTGGCTCATCTGATTCTGTGTGACTTGACAGGGCTCTTAGAGAGACCTCCATATGGCAGGTCCTGTTGCCCTTGCAGCTAGGATTTGTGGACTTTACGGGACTGGGAGGGAGGCCCACTGGATGCAGTCAAGAATAAAAACTGGACCAAATGGGAGCAGGAGAAGAGATGATGGCTGCAATACCTTCATGCTGCTGTTATCCTATTCAACTGGTCCCTTTTATTTCTTCCTGGTGATCTGTATTTGTTTCTGTCCATAGCTGGGGCAAATACTTCACTTAGTAGCTCCTCTTTGGGAGGAGAATCTCTTGTTCTCCACAGTCAGAAACCGGATTTTTTGTTTAGCCCATCAGTATCAGTGTTACCAACTCTTTCAATGAGGCTGGCATGTACTGATTTTATAGTGGTTACTGTAAGGGTGCTGCAAGGGCCAGCTACCCCCTAAGGCACAAGGACCCAAGGGAACTTCCCAGGGCAGCAGGGCAGGACCTCACCAGCCAGGGCCTGTGCCACCATCCCAGTGAGAAGCGAGGCAGCCCCAGTCCTGGGCATCAGGCTCCTCCCTGGGGACAGGGATGGGATGGGATGTGGGCCCAGCTCAGTGGGGCTTGTGGCCAGGTAGGGCAGGGCTGTGGAACACTGGAGACTGGCGCTGCTGCATCATTGCTGAGGCAGGGTCTGATGGTCCTGGGGGTGCTGGGCAGTGGGCTGGGTGAGGAGAGCCCTGGGGAGGCTGGGCAGAGACAGTCAGGGCTGGTGGTGCCCTCAGGGCCTGGCTGTTACTGTGGATCGCCTCCAAGGAGCTGGAAAGACTTCAGCAGCTGTGTGGCTAGAGTACAGCATATAAGAAATAACAGGCTCTTTCTTAGCTAATGATGACCCTTGAGGGGAGTCTGTGGATAACAGATCATGTAGGCTTCCCTCCAGTAAGCAAGTGCAAATCTTTTGACAGGAGCTGCTGAACGCACTGATTCATCACTGACGAATTTTCTATGGGAAATCAACACTGTGGCTATGAAGGACTCAGTAAATAGGATCAATAGTGTTCAGACTACTGTATGCCATAAGCTACATTTTCGTGGGAAGTCTTCC
Source organism: Balaeniceps rex (assembly GCA_013401315.1). Classification (NCBI taxonomy): domain Eukaryota; kingdom Metazoa; phylum Chordata; class Aves; order Pelecaniformes; family Balaenicipitidae; genus Balaeniceps; species Balaeniceps rex. The sequence goes on along the minus strand of VYZW01043348.1, from coordinate 36,822 downwards.
TGGGGAACACCTTTTTCTGGAGTTAAGCCAATTTGCTTCTCAGGCCCAGGAAGGTAATTATTTTCCTAATCGACTTCAGCAGTACAGCAGATGCATAGTGAGAGATTGTTAATAAAATGATAAAATATGTCATTAACGATAATGTTGATAGTCTTGAATATTGTTTGGAAAGGAAAATAAACCCCAACCTAAGGCAAGCGAGATAGAGCTGGAAAAGGAGTCAGTAGATGGGAGGTGAGGGAAGAGACAGAAGAGGCAAAAATGGAAGCCCAGATGAAGTGTCAGAGGTAAGATTCGTGAAAGGAGGCAGGACACATACAGAGAAGATAAAAAAGGAGCCTAGAAAGGATAAACCAATGAGTTTCTGATTTTTCCATAAGCTTCCTGCATGGAGCATCAGATCTGCTCTGAGGCATGGATGTGCACATGCACCCTTTCCCTTTGGTCATGAATTAGAACCTCAGCTAACATTTTTGATTTAAGCAAGGTGCTGCATAAAAATACTTTTAGCAGATGGTTGAATGTCTTCTTCACAGGTAACAGTTCAGGTGCATCAGGGTAGACTCTTGGAAATATTTTGTTAACTCGCAAAAAAAAAAAAAGAAAAAAAGTTGTTGAAAAGGGACGCACAAGGAGATAACCCTTTCTCATTAAAACTTGGGTATAAATCACAGTGCCCTTGAAGTTCTTCTTGTTACGTTCAGCCTCCATCTCCAGCAACTAGGCAGAAAAATATCAGCTCAGCAGTGTTAGCCACAGTACAAAGGAAAGCCTTCCTGTAGGAAATCTAAGGATTCCTCAATCCTTTTATTTATGACGCAAAAGGACTGAAACATTGAAACATCACAGACTCCATTTTTGGTAGCCCTGTTACAGGCTGAAAAAACACATGCACACACACCAATCTAAAGAAAGGAAGATGACAATCTCTCTCTTTCCTCTTTCTTTCTTTTTTTTTTTAATACTTGCGTATGAACTAAAGTCAGGTAGGATAAAAGTCAGCATTTTGGGGAAAACCTTAAGCAGCAGCATGTAAGAACTTTCATGCTGAATCAGACCAATGCTTCATCTTGTTCTAACATCTTATCTTTGCGAATGGTGACATTGCCTCAGTGGGCAGGTGACTAATGTAGAATAACTGTGCATAGGCAAAATTTCTTCCTAATCTTGTCAGGTATGGGTTGGGATTTGCTGTGCTGCATGAAAAACTGCACTGCTTCTGAACAACTAGATTTTTAAATAGTCATAGATTCTGAAAGGTGCAGTTACAAGTATAGTGGGTGGGGGTTTTTTCAAGCCTTTGTCTTGTCATGGGATTTGTTGTGACTGATCCCCATTAAATTCTTCAGAACACTCTTGTAATCTGACAGGGCAAGAATCCCCCTGTAAAGGTCACCTTATTCTGGCTTCACTTGGTGTATTTTCATTTTCTGCTTGAATTTCCGTCACTCATACCTGCTTAAAACACTTCTCCTGTTGCTAGGAGAGAAAATGGTCAGCATCCTGCTTCACATGTTACTAGTCAAAATCATTACAAAGAACACATTTCATGCATCCTTTTGGGTAAAATACTTTTAGTGTATATTTTCGTCACCCCTGAAGGCCTCTATCTCCCTTGCCACTGTGGTAGATCTGCAAGTCTTTCTCTTAGCACTAGTCACAACAGCTGGCAGAGTGGCTCAGGCATCTCTGTTTACATCTGGCACCCTCCTCATCCTGTCCTTGCTGTTACTCTCCCTACCCAAATGTGAAAAATACGTTGTGTACACATGCATTTTTGGGGGTAATTCTGTGCCCCTCTTCTGAAAATCTGGGGCTTACCCCAATCTAGATTGCTCACATTATCTGAAATGTTCACTGGAATAGCTATACACTTCCAACTGTAAAGCTTATCCTTTTCTTGAATAAGGAGCAGATGCTTAATAGTAGGTACTTCCCTACGCTCAAAACCAGTAGGTGAGTTGTGACCATTTGGTTGTTCACGGGAGTTTAGCACACCAGGTGCTGAACTGGAAAGGGGTGATCAGAAGCTATGGATCTTCTGTTGGCTCTGACGCTGGTTTGTTAAGAAATCCTTTCAATAAAGCACTTATTTCATCTGTGCCACTGTTTGCCCTCTCACATCCACCTTCTCTATTCATCTGCTTTGGACAGACACTGGCTGCTTATGTTATTCCTGTAAAGCCCCAACACAGGTGGATTCAGTTTCAGCTGGGGTCCCTGGCTGCTACTTGTAATACTAGTATTCAGCAGTTCAGCTCACCGATTTATGCTTTGCAGAAGTGGAGCTGGTGTCCAGGCCACCTTCTGCAGCAATAAAACTTGAACTTCAAGTTTAACAGAACTAAATCCAATATCTTAAGAGAGGAGAGAAAATCCATTTTTCAACAGTCTTGAATTTCTCTTATAATTCCTGTTAATGCATTTATTTATGGGCTCCCGAAGCTGTCCATTCGGCTACTCATTCACTGGAAATCTGCCTTCTCGTACCTGTTCCAGGTCACCAGTAGTCTCCTTAAAGAGTGAGGGGTGAAGAGCAGAAGCAGCCACATGTAATGATAACATTGCAGGTGAACATACTGATACCATTGCACAATACAGAAATGAAAACCAGGCTGCAGCTGCTTCTGGATCAACTATTGAAAGAAGCGGTAAAACAGATGTCATTGTGACTAGGCTGTGAATGCTCACAGCCAGACATTAATGGATTTACTTCTGATTCTTTAATTGCTTTGCAAGGGTCATTGATAAAATTATGTTCTCCACACTCATCCCCAGCTGCTTTGCAGGGAATCTCAAAGACTTTCTAGCTTTATCCATGAAAGAGAGAAAATAGGCCAGTGTGTTCTTCCTTCTCCTCCAGTAGTGAAGCTAACCTTTCTTCTTTTCAGAGTACCACCTTCATGGCCTCTCTTTGCTTGCCCTGGACATCACAACTGAGTTTCCGCAGCAAAGGGTAAGAAGGTGGAAGCAATAGTTTCCATAATCATTATTGCTAAAAAGAAGGCATTACTCAATACCATGACTGCAAGAGAGTTGCACTAGAGGTAGTTTTGGCCTAGGAGAGCTGCTGCTGAGGTTTAAAATAAAAAATAATAACAAAATGTAGGAACAAGTCAGACAAGTTAACATTTTTCTGCAGTGAAATACTAAAGAATCCCATCAATAAAACTGGAATTCATCAGCTACATTAAGATGTCTCCTTTCTCCATTAAACACTATGCAGAACAATTAGGAGTCTTAGCTTTACATCAGACACTAAACTTACGCTTTTCCTGTTTCATGCTTCGAGGATATGTGTAAGAGAGTTTTCTGTTGTGACAGTGAAAACCTGATTTTACCTTCATAGAGTACTACTTCATTATAGAGAACAGGCTTAACTTTGTCTTTAAATGGTGAAGATAATGAGATATTGAAGGGCTCTGAATGTACTTTTATTGATAAATTCCCATTTGATACAGTACCACCTTATTCATATTGTCATAAAAACAATAAAAAATCACTATCTGTAGGATACAGGGAATATGGAATATTAAATATCTTCTATGATATCAGGGCTGTAAGTGTTGCCAGGAACCATGGTACCTTATAAAGAAACACCTCTGACCCTGATGGTAGAGACTTTTTATTACTGAAACACTGAGATAGTCTCCTGCTGCGTGCGAAACTTCAGCACAAAAGGAGCTGGGTGTTTTTAAGCAAACCATTATTTCTAACAAAAGATGCTTTTTCTCTCTTTCAGCCAATTGTTGAGAGAAAGTGACAGACACTTACTGTTAAACAAGCTTTAGAGTTTTCCATTCCCAGGAAAATAGCATGAGGCTGGCATAATCAATCGCTATTTGACAGAGTGATAGAAATGCACATGCTATGCAGCAGCTAAAAGTCTATCAGGAAGCAGCCAGAATGGCAAATGACCAAGCACATTTCAGTGACAACGTGGCCAAAGTGTTGCACAGAGCATAACCTTTACCCTTTCTTAACTCATGGATGAACAAAACACAGTTAAACCAAATCTTTATTTCTAGGTGAAATGTCATGTTTCATTCAGAAAAAAGGCTATGATAGACAAATTATTCTCAGCTTGTTTTAGGCTGTGACCTGTTCTGATTCTCTGCTTTGCTCTGGTGGGGGTGGAGGGGGCACAGAAGAAATATTATGGGCTGCCAAAACACAGAAGAGGCTGGTAAGAGAAACATGAGACTTGACTGTAAGACTCTGGATTCAAAGTGTTGTTATATGAGCGTATCCTTGCCAAATTACCACCAAAGTACATTAGATGAGGCCTACTGTAATTCCTCCCAGTTCCACCATTGCTATAAGGAAAACTTTCTTCAATAACACAATGCCACTTTAAAACAGTGTCCCTCTGTCTAGATGCTGTGACCTGTCTTCAGTTTTCACTTTTCCATGATCTTCATACGGGTAGTTTACATTTTAACTGTCTTTTAAACTCACCCACATTAAATTCAGATATAACAAAAAAAAAAGGTTGCAAATAGCTTCATTCCATGCACTGTGATCTTGCATCCTCCATCCCTTGTCACTGTACGGAAGGCAGTATAGTTATGACACTCTGACCAATGCCTATTTGCAGTGCTGCCAGATGCCATGACAGCATCCTACATGTTTGGTAGGTCTTACATCACCGGTTCATTGGCCAGTGAAAGGCCATATCGGTTACTTGTACTGGGCTTGAAAATCCATCTAGGGTTAAATGGAGCCAAAATAGTGATACTGTAGTGACAGAGAGACACAGCCTCTCCTAACTACTTATCTGGTAATGTGAAGATTAATGAAATATGTGGAGTATGGTACCAGTGGGACTTGCAGTAGGGCACTTAACATTGCCTCATTGTGAAATGCAACCCTGTGATATCTAATTAGAATGAAATGAAAGTAGCTGCAACTGAATGTGTTTTGAATATGGTTACAGAGCCTATAGAGGAGCTACAGGCTCCCTTCTGTAATTAACTCCCTTGTTTTAAGCAGTGCTAAGCCTGAACATGGCCACAAGTTCTGCAAGTTGTGCAAAGTGCTTGGTTGGCTGCTTACCCTGATCTGTGCTGAGCTATATGGTTCTTCATAAATAAACCAGCAAGTAAAGCCTTCATGCCAGAACCACACAGGCAGGTACTGAAATCGGTAGAACTAAAGACCTAAACTCACAGGTGGAAGCACAATTGCCATAAGCTCCACATTTCGGCCCACTTACAGTTGCAGCTGAATTGCATTGCTACAAGACCAGAGATGTTCTCTGGCATCACTTGTGGCCCCTGTCACTGCAGCCACAAGAAATCCCCCGTGACTTTTCTGGAGAGGATGAGGGAGGATATGATTTTCCTTTGTTAAGTTTTGGGCAGTGACAAATGCTTTTATTCAGAGGTAGGATTATTTTTATTGTCTTCTCTGTTGATTGACTTGATATCAATAAGCAGGGCTGGCTTTGTGAGATTGCGCAATAGGGATGCCCTACACTGGAGAAGAGTAACAGTACCACCCATGGCAAAATGGCTTGGGGACCCCTTAGCAAGCTGGGCAGGCAAAGCTGAAGCTATTTTTTGTATCTCAGAATCTTCAACCCTTATCACTTGCTTTGATTATCTTCCTTTTTTAAAAATTTTCTTCAGGACAGGAATCTTTCTTAGAGAAACAAGGATATCTTTGTCATTTTCCCATTCTTTCACTTGGTGTCACTTCCCAGAGATGTCAGATAGCTCAGCAGGTAACACTGAAGATAACCAAATCTGGCCCAGTCAGTGGCATCAGTTATTGCTTGTGATTGTCTTGCTTGGGATAACTCTTGTCTCCCGGGAGCTGCTGGGCACTACTCGGGCTCCTTACAATCATGCCGAGGCATGAGTGACTGTGATGCAGCGGTGGCAGGCAGCAAGAGATGATATCACTTAGCAGGGCCAAAGGAGCTTTGCTAGAAAGCACAGTACCTGCCTTCAGGCTAATGTGTACCTTCTCCTCCGTCACATTACTCAGTACCCTATCCTACTGACAGCAATGGTGTCAGCTTTATAGCTATTTTGTGCCACAAAGCTGTGCTAAGGGACTCCTGAGTGATTAAGGATTGAAACCAAGAGAATCCAGTGTAAGGGTTCAGATACTGCCACACATCACAAGATCGCCTAGTTGATTTGTATAACCATTGGGATCCAAAGCTATAGCTGTAGCCCCAGTTGTTATTGTTTTATTTTTTCTTTTTTATAATTCCTGTGTCATTTTAATTTTGTCTAAAATGTTTAGTAGCTCTGAGTCCTCTAAAGGCAATGATGTGCTGGCAAAGGCTCTTGGGAACTGCTGGCTAAAATTCTGCTGCCGACATGATGAGAGTTTTAGGATAATTTCCTGGACTGGGAGATCAGCTCCTCTCTGAATACTATCAAAGCTGCCAATGTGTATCTATTGTGCCTATCTATGACACACATAAGGACCACATACAAAACTAAGAATAGCATCACTGCTGACAAGAAAAAAACACCCAGTCTCTGTGCCACCTACTCACGATGACTATTGTAAACACAGATCCATAACTCTAAATCTCAGGAGAACAAATCTTGCTTTTTTGGGGTAATAACTTCATTAAGAATAAATTAATGGGAGGAAATGGAAAACTGGAGTTGATCCTATATCAGCATAGATCAGAGATGAGTTTTAGGGCAGTATATGTGACTTCTGATCCTGGAACCACCCTGAAAGAACCCAGTTTTCAGAAGGCAGATGATTTGAACCTCAGCCTTCTTTCACATACCTAAGCTTTAAAACAAAGGGGTCCCACCTCACTAGTCATTGTGGAGATCAAGTATTTGGTCTCTAATGCAATTAATTCAGACCTTTTGCAAGCAACAATGTCAATGAAGTTCCTAAGCAAAATCTGGTACAAGTCTGGTAGAAGAGTCAGGTGTAAATGTTATGTGAGCAGACCAATGCTTGCAAAGCCAACAAACACCATCTTATATCAGTTAAAATGCTTTTAAAGCAGGAGAAGAAAAAAAACCCAAACCAAAAAAAACCACTTTGCCTGATGTGTTTTTGAAGTTCCTGTTCTTCCCCATTTACAACCAGTGGTGGCTGCTGGGCGTAAGTTGATTAAGCTTTATTGTGGTTATGGTCTCAGGCTGTGTAATTTAGTCATATGGGCAATGGAACAGTACAAGACACTCAAATTCTGAAGAAAGTATTCTAAAATTAGCAGAAGAATGAGCTTTGTATTCTCATCTTTCATAGCCTTAAGAAATATTGGCTATGTAATAGTCTGTGAGTAAGGCAGTCATTTGCTCAGAAGTTACACTCATACAGCTTTGGACATTAGCACTTGAGTGTTTGAGAGTGCATGTTGGCTCGGGGGTGTGCACTGACTTGTCTCAGTGTGATAAGGGCTTTGCTGATCTATACAGCTACCAGAAACAAGCATGACAGTTGTAACATGACAATTTAAAAACACAGAACGACCCTCCTCTGGTTACAAGTGAAGACCTTAAATCCGTAGCCTCTGATATCCTAGCTTGCACTTACACTTCTGTGTCCTGTTGGACAACTGTGGTGATTCACTTGTGTTCATCAGCTTGTAACCGTCTCATTGAGGTCTACGTGAAAAGACATGAAACTACCCCTGGTGGCGATAAAGTTCTGATTTTCTGAAGTTGTAGAAGGTGAGAGGTTTAATCATGCATTTGCATCCCCCTCCTGTGATAACTGCAACGTGTGCAGGGCATGGGTGCAAGGTGTCATAGAGTTTTCTTTTGTCAGAATTAAAGGGGCTGATGGAGTGATGCTAATTCTTACTACTTTAAATAATTCATTTAATTTAAAGATCTACTGGTTTATGTGAGCTTCTTAAAAAAAGCAGCACTTGCACTGTAATGATACTGGCTGTTGGCAAGCAGGAATATCACCCCTCTCCTCTCTTTCCTAAGCGAGCCTTGGACCGCTGAAGATATTCTAATGCCACCCACAGGAGGACGCAGGTACTTTCAGCAGTTCTGTCCTAATTTACAGCAGCTTTCCTATTAAGGGTGCTTTAGCAATACTAGCAGGAGACTAGCAGGTAACATCAGCAAGCAGAGGAAACGTCAAGCTGCGCAGGTGTCTAACTACAGGGTGACATTCAAAGCCCTTATTGTATCCATGCCTCAGAACGAGAAGTACGATTTGAGTTCTGGAGCGTAAGATAGAGAAGAGGAATCTCACACTTAGTGTTCATCCGGACTCAGCTAAGCGCAGATGGACGTTGGATCCCACTCCTTCCTCTCACAGTCCCCTACTGTAGGTTATCCAAGTGGTAGGCTCCAGTCTACATCTAGACCACAAATACATTTTGTGAAAATCTTGCCAAAGCCACAGACGTGTGAGGTCTCCCGTGTTCCTGCAGGGCATCCTGGGTTTCTTGCTGTTTTCTAGAGAGCTGAGCTGTGCATCCGACATCCTGGTGCGCAGAGAGGCTGTGCCCTGCTTTCAGGAAGCAGATCCAGCGTACTGTCACAGCTCCCAGCCATGACACAGCATGCAGAGTCTGGAAACCAAGCAGCCTTGCCCAACAGTTATTCTAGGATAGCACAAACCTGCCTTTGTACTAATACATGGATTTCCCCTGGAGGCTTCACTAATATATTTCAGTGCAATATGGTTCTGCTGTAATTGAGCTAAAAGATTTTTGAGATTCAAGTAAAACTAAGGGAAACCTTGGCTTTCTGGAGAACTCAATTGGTTCTGTGGTTAGGCTATTATGCACTGCATAAAGAAAAATAATCACAGCTTTACTTTTACAAAAATAGTAACAGAGAAGACGTAAGCAGAAAAGACAAGGGAAATCATACTGTTTACGACAGTAAATTATAATTGGATGAGTTTTGTGTAAATCTCACTGTACTATAAAAGTAAATTAAGTTTATTTCTGTGGATGCTTAAATAGAACAACTGGTCTTTGATTTTAATGCTGTGAACAAATTACTGATCAGCAATATTTATGCATAATATGCTTAGTAAAATGGTGCTTTTTATTTGCACTTTATCTGCACTGTGAAAAAAAAAAATCAGGTTTACAGTGCATATTTCTAACATGCGCGGCAGTGTGATGTAAAGTCTCTAATTAGAGAGTCAGGGTTTTCTGGCAGAAGATTTCAACTGCACCCCAAGTAGTTGTTGTTGTTGTTATTTTTAATTTGGAAGACTTGTGATGAGTATTCCTGGTTTGGGCTAGCAAACGTGTTTGATTGCCTGCTCTCTGTTTCACACCTCACAGTGCTCAGGAGCAGTAGTCCAGGATTTGCCAGCTCAGCAAACACCTGGCATCAACTTCACAGCATAAGATGGATTTGTTTCTGTTTTGTGCTCCTTTCCTTTCCTGGAAAATTTGCATCACTGGAGCGATCTTCCTTTCCAAATGTTTTGTGTATATATCTTTATGCCTATTTGGGGGAGGACGGGATGCAACGGCAGCATCTATCTCTCAGTGGATTTGCTCGAGGAGCTCTGTCATTGTCAAATCGGTGTGCCTCGGAGAGGCTTATGAATTTCTCTTCATCAGATTCTTGTGAGGTAGGGAGGGGAAAAATTAGATTATACAGATGGGGAGCTATGGCACAAAGATGCTGCATCCCACAAACGTTGAGGCATGTGTTTAACTGACAAGTGCAAATCCAATTCTCTGCGTAATCTGAGGATTTCTGGGAAGCCAGACAGACTTTTCACAAGAACACGCTTCGGCATCGCCACAGCTGATCAAGAACTGAGTGGCTGCCATGGGTGGGCAAAGTCAAACAGCGAATCCTGATATCCCAAGTCCTTGTGCTGTGTTTTAACTGTGATAACTCTTTTCTGCTTAGTTGGGGCCATCCTATCCTGTCTCCTTGTTAGGACATCTAGAGAGGCATTGCAGAATCAGTGAGAGCCCTGATGCCAGGAGGAGCAGTGGCCCCTCAACAACCAACCAAGCCTGCTCGCTCTTGCAGGCTGGCACTGCTGCTTCCCCAGCTTGCGGGCCCTGAAGCATTTGCACTGCTTGCTGGCATGTGGATGTTACAGCCCGAAGTTAACCAAATGCTTAACTTGAACCAGTAGGGTTACTGGTAATAGTGGTTGGACTTAGTTAACCCTACGCTCACGGCTTCTCAGCAGTGCAAGCAAAGCGGAATTCCTCCCCTGGTGATCAGGTTAGCCGAAATGGCTAACAGAGAAGAATTCCGTGCTCCCGAGGAGCAGAGATGTGCATCCGGAGCATCTCCAGCAGCACCCCTGCCCAAGCCCCACGGCGTGGCCAGCCCGTGTCGCCCCTGTTGCGGCCGCGGGACGTGGGCGAACACTGGCGACCGGGAGCGGGGCTGGGCGCGCACACGCTCCTACCCCGCGCTTGGCGGGCGACGGAGGCTCCGTCCCCGCCGCAGCCCCCAGGGGGCGCTGCCGCGGGCTCGGCGGCTCCGGCACCGCCGGGACCGGGGCGGCTCCGAGCGGGGGGAGAGCCCGGCGCGTCAAGGCGCGCCCGCCCGCCCGTCTCCTCCCTTCGTCCCCTCCCCTCGGCGGCGGCGGTGGAGCCGCCGGGCTCCCTCGCTCCTCTTCACATGGGGCTCGCCCTGACGGAGGGACAGCGCTCCTACCCTCCCGCCAGCCGCTGAGAGGGACCCGGCGCGGGCGAAGGGGGCTCCCCGCCGCCGGGAGGCAGGCAGGTAGGGGCAGGCGGCGCCCCTGAGGGGAAAGTTGGGGAGCGGGGGCAGCGGGGCAGGCGCGCGGGGCTTTGCCGCCCTGGCCGTTGGCGTCGGTTGCGGCGCGAGGCTTCACCCGGGCGCTGCGGCCGTTGGTGGCGGGCGCGGGACGCACGTGGAGCGGGCGCCTCACAGCCCGCCCTCCTCCCTCCCTCGGCGCCGCCGCTCCGCCCGGGTCTTCCCGCCGCGGTTTCGGCGCGGTCGTGGGCAACGGCCGCGGTGAGGGGGCCGGTCCCCTCCGCTCGCTTGTGGACGCATCGAGGGTGGCTTTCTCTTCCCGCCAGCGCCCGTGGTCGGCAGCTCGCCGGCAGCCGCGGGGAGCGACGCAACTTCAGGGAGGAACACGAGCGGGGACGCTGGTCTTCCCCGTTTACCCAAAGGTGATGTAGTTTGCTTAAAGAGCCGTGAATCTCCCACTGCCCGTGCCATCTTTTCTTTTAGCTGTCGTACAAAGGTCGCAGCCGGAGAACAGGTCCGTTATTTGTGAAATTATTNACCGGGAGCGGGGCTGGGCGCGCACACGCTCCTACCCCGCGCTTGGCGGGCGACGGAGGCTCCGTCCCCGCCGCAGCCCCCAGGGGGCGCTGCCGCGGGCTCGGCGGCTCCGGCACCGCCGGGACCGGGGCGGCTCCGAGCGGGGGGAGAGCCCGGCGCGTCAAGGCGCGCCCGCCCGCCCGTCTCCTCCCTTCGTCCCCTCCCCTCGGCGGCGGCGGTGGAGCCGCCGGGCTCCCTCGCTCCTCTTCACATGGGGCTCGCCCTGACGGAGGGACAGCGCTCCTACCCTCCCGCCAGCCGCTGAGAGGGACCCGGCGCGGGCGAAGGGGGCTCCCCGCCGCCGGGAGGCAGGCAGGTAGGGGCAGGCGGCGCCCCTGAGGGGAAAGTTGGGGAGCGGGGGCAGCGGGGCAGGCGCGCGGGGCTTTGCCGCCCTGGCCGTTGGCGTCGGTTGCGGCGCGAGGCTTCACCCGGGCGCTGCGGCCGTTGGTGGCGGGCGCGGGACGCACGTGGAGCGGGCGCCTCACAGCCCGCCCTCCTCCCTCCCTCGGCGCCGCCGCTCCGCCCGGGTCTTCCCGCCGCGGTTTCGGCGCGGTCGTGGGCAACGGCCGCGGTGAGGGGGCCGGTCCCCTCCGCTCGCTTGTGGACGCATCGAGGGTGGCTTTCTCTTCCCGCCAGCGCCCGTGGTCGGCAGCTCGCCGGCAGCCGCGGGGAGCGACGCAACTTCAGGGAGGAACACGAGCGGGGACGCTGGTCTTCCCCGTTTACCCAAAGGTGATGTAGTTTGCTTAAAGAGCCGTGAATCTCCCACTGCCCGTGCCATCTTTTCTTTTAGCTGTCGTACAAAGGTCGCAGCCGGAGAACAGGTCCGTTATTTGTGAAATTATTTTATGTCAGTTTAGGTTTGGTTTTTTGTTTTTTTTTTTTTCTGTACACTACCAAAGACAGAGTGCCGATGAGATTAATTTCTGTGGTTGGTAGATTAAACACAGGACAAATTCCTTATGCCATTAAAGCGAGAGTTACTGGCTTGCTGAGTTCATATAATCTGATTTTCTCGTAGCTCAAAATAAACCTTTTCATTAAAAGGGAGAAAACTGTATCCAGTTCTTGCAGCTTTTGATTGATTGGAGCTCCCTCGTGGAAATCAGCAGGGAGTTTTGCCTGATTAAGACCTGTAAAATTGTCCTGAGGTTTGTTACACAACTGGCTATAGATGTGCCGTATGGACTCAGTTAGATAACTTTGCATCTGGGTCTTGTTTTCACTGGTCCAGCTGAAGTACTTTCAAGTCAAATTAGTTTTGGTGCTCCACTTTAAGGAGTTAGCCCTCTCCACTTGTCATGTCCAAGGGAGTGGGAGGACTGTTTTACCTGCCTTAAAGAAGAGTAAACCTGTTGGTTAAACAGAGAAATGGGTGACACCCGTTGGAGATAGTGATTGAAATTTAGAAATGCTTGTGTGTTTTGATGGCAGTGCCAGGTAAAGTCAACTGTTTTCATCCTGTATGTGTTTTATTCCTTATTGCTTGTGTTGCAGTTGAGCCTCAGAAGCCGTAGTCAAGAACCAGGGACCCAGCTGTAATAGAAGATGTACAGGCATGCATGTAATCGTAGTCTCTCCACTGAAGAGCATGCTTTCTGGTGTGATTATGTAGTAATGTTACAGAAAACAATGCATTGCTCCCAGAAAAGCTTGCAGGTTGCAGTTTCCACACATGTGAAGTGACTATTCGGTTATTGCTGTTCCGTTTTTTCTGTGTTCGTAAAATAAGTGACAGTAAGCAGATTACGGATTCTAGTCAGTTGTTTGTGGAACATTTCTTGTTGCTGCAACTGCAAATGTTGCTGTAAAATTGCTTTTTTTAAGGCGTGAAAGTAAATAAAATAAAATGGAAACTGTCTTGCACTTCAAATAGCAGCAATATAGGACCAGTCTTGGGGAGGGTGGAACAAACAAAACCCAACGCTTTTTCTTTGTGCTGTAACTACTTTCAGATGAGAAAACTCCTTTGGGATGGCATTTTTCAAGTTTGTTCTTTGGTCCTTGGAATTTCAGGTGGCAAAAGTCTGATCGATCTAGGTCTTCGAGTGAGAAAAAGGCACAGTATTGTGGTCTGTGGAGTTCAAGTGCTTGTTACTGGAAAGTTTCAAATAGCCTTAAAATAATCCTTAGGAGGTCTGGTGTATTTGCTATGTTTGGGGCAATCGGATTTGGTTATAAAAGAACAGGTAGTGTTTCTGAAGTAGGGCATACCAGTGTAACTCTTAGCTTTGGTACTCCAGGACTGGTGTTCCCAAACTGAGATCACGACCCAGTACGAAGACATGCATGTAAATTCAGTGTTTGTAGATAGATGTGTTGGTATTGCTAACCTCATGGCCACATTGGAGGCTTGGATACCTAATATCCTTAAGGATAAGTCTATGGAAAAACTCAGGCATGTCCTGAACAGCTTTCCTGGGCTAAGATGGCAGAAAACAAATTGTGTATCACTAAAGTTAAAAGTATTCAGGAAAGCTGTTAATAACATTCAAACCCAGATTCTTAATATGCACATGAAGAGCATAATCAGTTTGTGTAGCTCAGTAGCCAGCGTGTAGCTGGGCTATCATGCCTAACTGTCCATCTCCTCTTAATCTTTGGGGAGAGATTATTCTAAAATAGGGCACTTAAATGTACCCCAGTTTAAAAAACTGAAGTGAGGTGAATTGTGGTGAACTAATTCTACTCATAAAATTGGATGTTTGTACCTTGGACAGAAGAACTATCTTCTTAGCAGCATGCCAAAGCTTGGAGCTCTCCATCTGCAGAAAAGCTAATGGAGTAGGCATTGTGGTGTTATGTGTTCAGTGCTGTTTTACGGGAGATGTTTATATGGCAGCTGTCACTGGTATATCACAATTGCTGATTTGTCTTCATAGGGGTGAGATAGGAAAGTACCATGGATGTGGAGAGACTAAGTGCCTTGCCAAGTCACTTGGGAAGTCTGAAAGAGCAAGAAGTTGAAGCCAGATGGAAGAAGCTCTAGACTGGCAATTCTACCTGGATTGTCTGGCTTGTTTGCTATAGATTGTTGGAATTATGCTATAAAATAAAGATATTTCTAGGCATTGCATCCAATGGCTGGCTGACAATGTTCAAAGTTTAAAAAGTGTTTTTCTATTGTATGGCTTTATATGTCTTTGCATGCACATGGTATTTGGTAGGCATTGGTATTTTATTATGCTGTCATAGCTTCCCTTTTCCTAGGTTTGTTATTTTAATGTTTTAAAATCATCTAGTAGACTCCATGCAAAAACAACTCTCTGTTAATGGATTGTTAGAGTGGGGAATTTGAATGTGAGATAGCCAGCGGTCAGCATTATGGTTCCTGATGCAACCATTAGTCAGCAACACTTCACATAAATATCCAAACTAAAATTTAATATCATCCGCTGTAGTGTACTTCATTGGAAAGGTGACTTTAAGCAAGCAGGAAGTTCTAACTCGAGGACAAAGAATACATGCCTACAAAAAGCTATGCTGAGGTTGCTGTGAAAATGGTAGCTTTGGGGTTTAAGCCTTTGTGAGTTAGGGTTTAAGTCCATTTTTGCTCTTAAAAACTGCAACACGCAATTTTAAAGAGTGGCTAAATAGTTTTAGTTTTTACAAGATGCCTGGTAGCAAAACCTCTGCATAGCAAGGCATGGTGCTCTGAGGAGCTCTGCTTTTGTCTGCACTTGGAACTGAAGTGTCCTTTGCTGGTTCAGTTGCTTGTGCCACTGATGCTAGCTGTTGGCAGCGAGAGGCATTTATTCTGTGTAAACTCAGATTTGAGTAGCTGAAGACCCTCATGTTGTCTCCCACCAATCAGCCAATTGTAGTTTCTGTGTTTACTGCAAATTAAAAAGAAATTGTGTTGATTTGCTTCTGCTTGCCCTTTTATGCTGCAAACATTACACTCTGTGAAGTTGCCTTGTAGCTCTGGTTTAGGAGCATACTCTTCTTCAAGGTGGTGTGCATGTCCCTAAACAGCCCTGATTCTCAAAGAAAGGTTAGTTTGAAAGCGGCATTTGTGACCTAGAAAAAGCTACACAGAGATAAGGGGAGCTATGTGCATGCTTAAAAACTAACACATGCCCAAGTGTTTTGGTGAATAAGCTTGAGTGCTTTGCTGAATCACAGCTGTGAGCATGCAGAAATACTATACCTACAAAGTCTGCTACAGCTGAGTACAGTACTTGTGATGTATTTCAGTGCAGGTGTTTGGAGACCATCTGAACTGCAAAATTGAATTAGAAGAGGGATCGTATGTGCTATCGGATGAGAATGGAAACATAACATTACAAGTGGCTTAATTCAGGCTTCGCTGAGAAATCTTACCGGGACTTCTCTCTTTCTCTCCGATGCTCAAATACCGGGTGAAAACTGATGCAGTAAATGGCCCAATTCCCATTGATTTCCTTAAGAAAATGACTACACAAATGGTGCATCCAAGTAAACTGCCTTGGGAGTTGCACCAGCGGTCTTCAGAAACTGGGATTTGCCCCATAATAACATTTTTGTGGCAACCTGGGATACTGATTTGATAAGCGGGACTAACGCTAAATATGGCAGCCCGCGGGGACGCGCAGTGTCGGGACTGACGTTCCTGCCTGCCGGCCTCTTCCATTCGATTCATCTGCCCGAACCTCCAAGGGCGGCGGAGACGCTGCTGGCCGCACGCCGCGGCAAGGGAGCGGGGCTCGGCTGCCTGGCCAGCGCCGGGGCATCGGCGGGGCGGCGGCCGGGCGACCGGCGAGGGCGCGCCCGGCTTCCCTGCCTCTCCCCCGGGGATGCCGGCTGCTTTGCGGAGCGGGGACATTAATCCCATTTTACCCCACCGTTCCTCGGGTAAACTACATCACCCGCCTGGGCGCTCTCCTGTTCGCAGTGACGGGCTGCATTACGTTGATCTTAGTTCACTGACAATAGCGAGGTAAAAGTCGGCCGAAATACGGCCGCTCCAAGTGCAGTCAGTGTAGGTGGTCCGCACGGAGGCGTAAACAAAAGCGAAGTGATCCGCTTCGAAGTTGTGTTCAGGCAGCCTGGTGTCACAGGGCCCTGGGGAGACGATGGCTGAGCCCCCTGTCTGGCTCCTGTGGCCAGTAGGCCCTCTGCATTCGTGGGTGAGCTGCAGGAAGAGGGAGGGTTGTGGGGCAAGGAAAATGCTGCTTGGTGGAAAGGATTGTAAGCTGTGGAACTGCTCTGGCATGACACCTGTGCACTTAATCCATGCTTTCCTCATCTATTGCCTGCTGTAATTTCCTCCAGTAAATCATTTACTGTGAATTGATCACTAAATGTTGTGTGGATTGTCAGTCAGGCAGCAAGACAGACATTCACTGTACATCTGGAGAGGGCAAGACACCCTTCTCACAGGTGGCAAAAGCCAGTCATTTGGCTATGGGTTGCAGCTTGGACATGGGTGGTATTTGGAATTAATTTGTAACTCTTTTTTTTATGTTTTGTTTACTTGAGGGAGTTTCTCCTCTTCCATTATGTTATCCAGTGCCTTCAGGCAAGATCATTGTCTTTAGTAATGCTTGTCACTGTGGCTCAGTGTAATGTGAAGGACTAGGATTGTTAATATGTTAGTTACTATCTAGAAGGATTCTGTCAGTAAGCAACTGGATATTCTGATACATGCAGAATTGGATTGTTGACTTAAAAAATCTTGTAAACTATCTGCAGTAAGAGAATATCTGTACAGTTATGTGAAGGCTGTAAGTGACTGGCACTTCGATGTCAATGCAAGTAAAATCCTTGGAAACGTGGACAAATGAATAACCCACTGCTAACAGTGTGCTAAGTAATGTAGACAGCTGTTACATATTTGGCTTTATGCTAATGACTGCTGCTGTTACCATTGCATTTGTGTGTTGATGGAGTTGCACGTCATTTGTATACTCCTCGTGCAAATGTTGCCTTGGTACATCGTGTGTTGGTAACAGATATAAGCAGATGCTTTTACCTGGCTATTACTTTATGGTGAAAGTTTTATGGGATCATTAAGGTTAACTGAGAAAGACTGAACATGACTTGGAGATCTTTCCAGACATTTGGCCACATAGGCTCAGCTTTGCATAGTGATCAAAGAAATGAGGGGGGAAAAAAATTCCATGAAATTATTTGTATGGAATTAGTGTATAGATGAAGGAGAGGAGAAGAGTAAGGAAAGGGGAAACAGAAAATTGGACTAGCCTGTCTGTCAGAGTGGTTTAAGTGGGGTCCAGTTCCCTGTGAGGGACTGCAGGGAGCTTATAAACTGCCTGGGTATATTCTTTTTGAACTTGCAGAAAGGCTTTGGCTCTTAAGCTTGTGTTAACGGTCTGGGCTGAGCCTTCAGCTTCATTTGTGTGGAAGAAACGGAAGAAGGTTTGCTGTGCTACAGCTTGGGTTTTGGTTATTTTGCAGATGTATAAATTACTGTGTGAGCTCCCCCATGTGTTGGGGCTGACAGTACATGTGGGAGATGGCCATAGACAAGCATAGAAGAAGCAAGCAGAAACTTTTAAGGCATTAATTTAATGTAATTTTCTCTGGATTTAGGAAAAGCCCTTTTGTCTTTTCATCTAGATCAAATGCTGCTTGAGTTACTTTAATTTTAGTTTTGCTTCTCATTGTGACATAAGCAGCCATGCTAACTTTGATAGATTCCAAATAAATATTTATGTCCGTTTTGATTTGATATCGTGAAAGCTCACTTGCAATGTACAGGAAAAATGACAGCATCAGCCGTTCCTCTTCATATGCATCACAACCTTATCCTCGAGAAAAAAGAATTTGCCGTAGGACTATAGAGTAGTCAGAACTGGGGAAGCTGGTGAACTATATTTGAAAGTTGCTTTTTCTTCACAAGCTCAATACCTTGTGTGTGTCTCTGTTGAAGGGCAGGGAGATGAAGCTTCAACATAAATGTTTGTCATATGCATTTGTAACTGCAGTTTAAAATGTCAGGTGCAGCTTATAATTAGAAACAAGAGATTAAATCCTCATCTTTCTGAACATGGATTTGTAATGAATGGCTGATTTAGAACAAAGTATACACAAAAAGGCATAGAAAAATGTTTAAACAAATGTTTTTTATGAGATTATCCCTTAGTATTGAATTAAAATATTGTCTCACTTCTGTAATTATTGTAAATGCCAAGAATGATATGAAAGTGACTGATTATACAAGAAAAATCTTTTTTTTGGGTGGAATTTTATTAGTCTTGTTTATAGATGGGCTATGTTCAACTATGGACTCAAGGAAGAGATACCTCAAGATAGACCTAAATAAGCTGATGTAATGCTTCCCCATGAACTCAAAACAGTTTGAAAAATAAGTATAACTGCGACATTGAACAAAATTGATTGCAAGGAGAATTTTGTTGGATAAGTAGTCTTTAGATTATTAATTCTTAAATGTCTTCCATGGACTGGTAAGGAACGTAGTATTCCAGTTTTTGCACACAAAGATGAAATGTCTAGTTCTTAAGGACTTGTTATGAACAAAGAGTTTCTTATTTCATCACTGCATTCGTAACAGTAGAATTTTAAGAACTATTCAGTGTACTTGGTCAGCAGCATAGATCCTGTTGGATAGATCCAGAATCCTACTAACTGCCCCCGTGGGGAAAAGCCAGTGCAGTTAGCAGTAATGCTCTCTCTTGGTCAATTTGTTCACACTTTACTGTGCACGAAGAGACTATGAAAGCAAGATACACGCAACTTTAAATTAGTTATTTATTGACAGAGATGTGTGGTAGATAACCAGGATTAGTGAGCAACCAGGCAAAGCATTGACATACCACCTCTGAGTAAGACACCTGGTTCACAGAGTCACAGAATAGCTGAGGTTGGAGGGGATGTCTGGGGGTCATTTGGTCCAACCCCCTTGCGTAAGCAAGGCCACCTAGAGCCAGTTGCCCAGGACTGTGTCTAGATAGTTCCTGAATATCTCCAAGGAGGGAGACTCCACAACTTCCCCAGGCAACCTGTGACAGTGCTTGGTCACCCTTACAGTGAAAAAGTGTTTCCTGATGTGCAGAGGGAACCTCCTGTGTTTCAGCAGGTGGCCGTTGCCTCTAGTCCTGTCACTGGGCCCCACTGGAAAGAGCCTGGCTCCGTCCTCTTTGCACCCTCCCTTCAGGTATTTGTATACATTGATAAGATCCTCCCATGGCCTTCTCTTCTCCAGACTGAACAGTCCCAGCTCTCTCAGCCTTTCCTCTTATGTGAGGTGCTACAGTCCCTTCATCACCCTTGTGGCCCTTTGCTGGATTCTCTCCAGTATGTCCACGTTGCTCTTCTACTGAGGAGTCCAGAACTGGACACAGTACTCCAGGTGTGGCCTCACCCATCCTGGCACTGTTGCTGGCCTGGCAGTCATCAGTATTGGGGAAGGTTGGATTCTATTGCTTCTTGGATGGATTGATTCTCAGTGTTGCCAAGTTGCTATATTCTGACTCCCTGGTTTTTTTTCCACTATAGGTTTTCATAGCTTTTCATGCGTTTTTGTTTTTTCTTGAGTCCTTGAACTGTTAACAGCCTATGTTTCAAGGATCTTATGTCTAGCTGCAAATTTACCATTCTTATCTGTCATGGCTCTAGTCTAAGTATTGTCACACAGCTTTCATGCAAGCTGGCAGTTTCCCGAGAAGTTTTATCCAAGGTTACACAGTTCTGCTGTGTCAAAACTAGGCCTTGGATCACAGACAGCTGAACCCCTAGGAGGAGGATTCACACAAAGCTGAGGTGTGAAATCAGTATGAGCTATTCTGTGCCAATTCCCTTAGGAGGACACAACAGTGAATAGTGGCTGCAAGGTTATTTGAACTACTTTCAAAATAACTGGATGCCTGCAGGAGAAGGCTTGCAACTTAAGCTTTCTCTGCACTGGACTTCTAGCCATCAGTGTGTTTTTGTATGTGTTTCTGACACTAATGTGGTTTATAATTGGCTCTTTGCCTGGTCTTAGGCAGTGGCAAGTGGTGCTGGTATGGATTGCTACTAGGAAGAAAATTAACTCAGTGTCCTGAAACCAGGACACTATGGTAAGGATTTTTATTTTTTTTTTTAAACAGCACAAAAGCCATTGAAAGAAATAGAGGAAGATGAAGGTCAAGATGTTGACAAAAGTTGTAAAGGAGCGATTGACTGAGGGTGACAACCAGTACACTGGCCTGCTATATTATATGCTATTTGGTAGTTAGGAAAGGGTGGTACTGTAGATAAAATTGGAGCTAAGGAAAAATAAGAACAGGTTTTATGAAGGGAGGAGAAGATACTTTTGGTATTTCCTGAGGGGTAGAAGGATCAGAAATTACAAGTGGGTTTTAATGAAAAAACAGTTGTTAAAGTTCTGGCTCTTGTCAAATGCAAAGCAAAACTTACATTGCCTTCACTGGTGCTGGAATTATTCCCATCTTGAATGCTGAGAAAGAAAGAGAATGNCACAGGAGGCAAAACTTCCTTAAATTGTTGATCTCTATGCAGCACATCAAGGAAGCCAACATGTTTCTGACATAAAATCTCAAGAGTTAACAAGTTGTAAAAATAGTGTTGTTGGTTTGATTTTTTTTTTTTTCTTGAACTAAGATTTCTGATAGTGTGCACTAGGTAATGGTACTAATTTGTGAACTGGCTATTGATTAATGCTTTTCGATCTTTTTGCTGTTGCAGTATAGAGTTATTTATTTATTTAGACAATCAGAAGTGGTCCCTATGACTTGCTATTATGTGCAAGTCTGGTCTGACATCTTTGAAAAGTGCCACCCCTCTTGTGCTGCTAGATGTATGTAAAATGTGATGTGAGTGACTTCCTGCTACTTCTTATGAATAGGGGCAGANTGGAACATTTGTTATCTGCAATGGAAAATCAGGTCAAACACTGGAAAAAAACTTTCTCAGTGGCACAGTAGTGTAACTGGAAAAAATTTCTGAAGTAAGTGAAATTTCAATCATCTGGAAGTTTTAAGAACAAAGAGTGTCTACCATGAGTTTTTGAGATACAGTTAATTCAGTTTTGTGGGCAATTGATATTTCAGCCACACCTTTTGTGATTTTATAAGGTTTTCCAGAAAGTAGATTTACAAATATGTTTGATCTTTTCTACACAGGAGGCAAAACTTCCTTAAATTGTTGATCTCTATGCAGCACATCAAGGAAGCCAACATGTTTCTGACATAAAATCTCAAGAGTTAACAAGTTGTAAAAATAGTGTTGTTGGTTTGATTTTTTTTTTTTTCTTGAACTAAGATTTCTGATAGTGTGCACTAGGTAATGGTACTAATTTGTGAACTGGCTATTGATTAATGCTTTTCGATCTTTTTGCTGTTGCAGTATAGAGTTATTTATTTATTTAGACAATCAGAAGTGGTCCCTATGACTTGCTATTATGTGCAAGTCTGGTCTGACATCTTTGAAAAGTGCCACCCCTCTTGTGCTGCTAGATGTATGTAAAATGTGATGTGAGTGACTTCCTGCTACTTCTTATGAATAGGGGCAGAGGCTGTGGTATCTTCATCTAAGAGATGCCACTTACAGCTTCAGACATAGTGTCATAAGCATTCATCAGGTGTTATCAAAGTGGCTGGCACATCAGTCATCTTCTAACTACTTCTGCAGTAAAATGTAAGTAATTGGATTGTTAGGGATTATTTTACACACTGGAGTGGTGGTGTTTGTGTGTGGTGTGGGGGTTTTTTGTTTCGTGTGTGTTGTGTGGTTTTTGTTGTGTTTTTTTGTGAAGTATTCAGTTTGAGAGCAATTAAATTGCAGCAGTCTTTACAGGACAATTTCTGCTAGTTTTGTTTTTGGAAACAATCAACTGAATGGATGACAAGACTGTATAATTTCCAAAATCCTCATTTTTATCAGAATGCGATGCAGAGGAAGGCCTTTCTTCCATCCATCTGTGATCTTTACTTCCTGCTGTAGCAAAACAACAACTTGCAATGGTTCTTGCATTCAGTTCAAATTTCTTACAGCAGTGTTCTCTCCAAGTGTTCAGCTAGTTATGGGTTGAATTTGCTGCCTAAGCAGATGGATTTGCCTTGTTTGTTTGTTTAAGAAAAAAAAGTTAAGAATATCAGAGACCAGTTGTTTCAAAGTTCAGTAAAAACTTTTTTGAGGAAGCATCCATGAAACTTTTTGGAATTAACTGCTCAAATAGGTGTATTTGAAGGTTAGCTGTGATTTTCAAGAGGGTTGACTGGGGGAGTTTGCAAAGTTAGCAATTTTAGTCTGCAATGGAAATGGCTTTGGTTTGAACCAAAGTTTAGCCAAATTTTAACTGGTGTTCACAGAAAGTAGTTTCACAGTGAAGATGCTTGTTTCCTGCCTTAAATGAATCTTTAATTTCTACAACTTGCTACTTGGATGTTAATGTATTGGTTTCCTTTCCTGTCCTATTAAGCTATATTTGGCCTTCTTTTACTGAAATAAATCTGGTCCTGACAGTTTTCTTACATAAATACTGCCTACATAGTATTAAGAAAGTCTAAACCTGGTCTGTACTAAGTAAATATAAGATGAAGCATGACTTTTGCAAGTGATGATGATGAAGCCAAATGTGTTCTGTAGGCATTTAGGATTATAATTAGCAAAAAGCAGATTTTTACACAACTTGAATTTTATTACCTTCTTAGATATAATGCATTTCACTGTGGGCAAATAGTTACTGTATAATCACTCTCTTTAGTGAGTACCCAGAGTTAATTTACTTATTTGCACTTACGTCTTGGTGGCGTTCTATTGTGGAAGTAGTTATGTTTAACAACCCATTTAGCTGGTGAATAATTCTTTCATGCTGTTGTATCCATTTCCCAATGACCACCATGACTTGTCAGATACTAATTTTTTCAGAGGGTGTAGTTTTATATCTGTGGCCAGAGGCTAAATGGGAGTTGAATGAAATAGTGAAGAGAGAATGTTGAGTGTTTGATTAATTTGAAATGGTCCATTTCTCCTGCAATTCAAGAGAATCAAGATGAATGCAGCAAGCGACTTGCAATGTAGGTGATCTCCTTAACTTCACTGACAAAATATGAGCTGCACTTAAGCAAGGTTCACAAATTACCACTGTGTAGGTTGCCAGCAGAATGCACGAGATCTGTAAAAGTGGCAGTGCCTGGTGATTTCTGAAAGATATGAGAAAAAGAAGGAGAGAGTAGCCCTAACATTTTTCATGCAGCCGTTGCCAAGAAACTTCAATCGAACGTAATCTCTTATTGATTGTGGTTTCCTTGGCTTAGTGATGATGTCAGTTAGACCACAAATTCAGTTTCTCTAAACTGATTCTGATATGACCTATCCCTGGCTCTGATAGCAAAGAACTTTTGTAGTGTGGATTTTGTGCTGTGGCGGGGTTTTTGGGGTTGGTTTTTGTTTTTTTTTTTTTTTTTTTTTTTTTTTTAAACTGAATATGGATACCATAAGCAGATGGAAACCACCCAGTTGTAAAATAAGGTAGAAGCTCAAGTCACTCATGCATTGAAGTGGAAGAGAAATTAGTATGCAGCTAAAAGCTTATGAGTAAGTGAAGGATTGGTGTTAAATGTTCTTAATAGCCATGTGTTGGGAGGAAAACGCAGGAGCTGACCTCTGTGGAAAAGGTAATGCATTAGCCATCAGTATAAAATGTCTTGTGAACCTTGTAAAGAGCAAGGTAGTTACGTTCAGTTTGTTTGGCTCCCAATCTGCCATGGAGAGTGGGTTGCCAGGATGCCTGCTGCAGAGCGACCCATGAGCCACAGAAGTTTTGGAGCAGAGGGGCTGAAAGGTGTCAGCAGGGGTGGAGATGGATGGAGCTGCTGAGCTCCTTGTAGGAAGTCCTACCTGAATTGTCTGTGCATTTGGGCTTTTATAGATGGTGAGTGTCTGGAAGGGCCCTTTGTGCCGGCTCCAACAAGTGAAATCCTTTGTGTTACTAAGGTGTGATTCATGAGAGCTCTTGTCATCCCTTTCCTGCTGAATGATATCTGAGGCTTCTCTTTAAGTGTCTTGGGTAAATGTCTTGAAGCTATGTGAGGATGCTGGTGTGAGGCTCTTGGACTAGGAAGGCTGGCCATACCTGTTTTAAATAGTTTGCTAGATTGTATTTGATGCTTGCAAGCATCCAGATATGTTTCCCAAGATGCGCTCAGACCTTAAAAAGAAAAGATTAAATAAGCTTTGAGCATGAGTATGATTTAGCAACATAGGTTTCTCCAGCTGTCACTTGGCCCTTTCTCTGTGCTGCACTAGTCACCACCCAGGTAGTAAGCATACACAGAGAAAGACTGTGGGGTCTAAGGGCACTGATTTCCTAATCAGTAGAAAGGAGATGATCAGAACATTTCCCTGTGGCAAGAAAGAAGCGAGGATACTTAAAAATCAAACCAAATTATCTCAAGGAAATAAGAGACTAAGACACAGTTCTTATTCCACTGCTGACAGCATTTTTGATGACTTAGAGGTCTGTACCCAGGCATCCTTTCATTTTCAGCATTAGCCCCACTCCATGTTTTCATGACATCTCATGAACAAGAAACGTGAGGCAAAGATACTAAGAGAGTTTTATTCATTAAACCTCACACCCTACAAGAAAGAAATAAGTATTTCATGCATGTGGAATGCTTTGAAAATGGAAAGTGAGACAGGAAACCATATTTTCTGGTATGTTATCTCTGGGAGTTTATTATGTAATGCATAGTTTGGGGATTTGACTCTGAAAGCATAGCTGGTTTGTGACTTAGCTGATTTTCCTAGCTATTCTAGGATAAAATGTCTATTGGTATAATTTGTGAGCCGTAAGGTCTATTGGCTTCTAGTTATTTCTTTGAACAACAGGTACCTAACTCAGTGCAGAATTGCAGCATTTGCAGGGTCCAGTTTTGGGACTTTATTGGGTTTTTTCCTGCATAAAAAATGCTCACAAAGCATCAAATGACACTGAGCTGGGTAGAAAATGAGTAAAGAAACCAAACCAAGCAAACTACAGTGTGACATACTTTAACATTATACATTGTATTGTCATCTTGATTTCTTGTTAGAAGTGGAAATAAAAATGAAAGTTACAAGCAGTGTCTTAAAATTAAGTGTAAACATCTGAAAAATGAGGATTTTTTTTTTTGTATTCTAGTTAAACAAATGATTTCTAAAGATTTTCAGCTGAGTATTTTTTGTGTTTTATTCAGAGATAAAAAGGATTGGTTTTTAGCACTCATTTAATATCTAGCTCTCAGTTCTACTCAACTCTTACTGCTAGTGTATTTTAAAGTAGAATTTAAGGGGTTTATGGTTCTCTTTAACCGTATTATTGAGATTGAAACAGTTTTTAAAAAAAACCCAAACTTCTAATTACTTCAGATTAGTGTAATAACTCCATTTTTCTAATTCTAGAATTATACTTCTAATCCATTGACCTGGATTTAAGCAGATTTGCTTTCTGGCTTTCATGTGTCAGGAAACATTTGTCTTTGCTTGCAGGGTTGGGTGAATAAAGTATTTTATTTCTTTGTTTGGCCACTGAACCAAGTAACCACAAATGCTTGTTTGGTTTGTTCTGATACAAATCTTCTCTAACTTGTTTTTCATTTTGAAAGAAAAATGAAAGATATTTCTCAAAGATTTGGGAGGGTCAAATGAAATATTCCTTCCCTGAAAATAAAATTTTGTTTTCATCTCAAGTACTTTTCATGGCAGCAGAACACATAGGTGTTCTTGAAAAAATCAACAGCAAGAATTGCCAGTCCTTTGGACAGGCCAGTGGTTAGAGCACTTTCTTTGGGTAGACTGAAACTTTGCTTTTTCTGTAAAATGTTTGTACTGAAGCTGGGCCGGAGGACAAGAGAACCATCTCGCTTCCCTGCTCAGCCAGCTGTGGTAGGGAGAGGAGGTGCATTGCCTCTGCCTTCAGCCTGCTTTCATGTCATATTGGGAGTGACATGGTAACATCTGCCTTCGCTCCCTGTTATGGTCTCTCTTATGTCAGGTGTGTATTTGGGAGCAGGTTTTAACCCCCTGGGAAGGAAGAGGCAACATGAAAGGTTGAAGCAGGAAGGAAGGGAAGATTAAAAAGGAAAAACTGCCTTTGAAGTGACAGTCTAACCAGCCTATGGGTTCTTACAAATGTTGAATAGTGTTGCTCCTCTGTGCCTTGGTGAATGAGTCACAAACATTGCTGCTGTGCTTTTTTAAATCCTGTGTAAAGAGAGGAAGTAATGCTACTCCAGCTCTACTGACTGGGAACTGAGGGACAGCAGGGTTATGTGATTTGTCTGCAATTATAGTAGGGATCTGTGGTAGTGAGGCACCAGAAGAGGGATATTGGACTTCCAGTCCAGCACACAATTGTATGCATGTCCCCTAAAAAAGCATTTGTGTAATATTTTGTGCATCTTGGAGAAAAAGAGCAGAAAGCTTGATGCCAAAATTATGATTAATTTCTATTCAAACAAATTGTGACAGGCAGAAATAGTTGCTTGTGATATTTCAGTAGTGCAGGTATGCTTTTGGCATGTAGAAGCACTTGTGGAAAAGTTACTATTTATGAAGAGATTTAGAGCTTTTTCTCTTCCATGAGCTGTTTACTTCTTCAGCTGAGCTAACATCTATTAAACATTCATCCTAAGTAAAATACCCTCAAAAGTCAATTTAGGTAAACTGCAGTACCTCTTTCTAGACTAAAAATTGCTCTGCATAATGCACGTAGAAAAATCTATTAAATTAATGTTTCTATTCCTCTCAGTCTTTATTATATATTGAGGTTTTTTTTTTTGTGAGGGAGTAGGGAAGGAGGGAAGAAAGCTTCTTTGTCAGCTGCATAAAGGGACAGTCAGAGCTTTTGTGTGTAAGGTTTTTTTTTTTTAATCATGTCTTCAATTTTCTTCTAAGTTGAATATGTTATCATGACTGCAAACTTTCACACTCCCATTGTCATAAACAATAGTCTAATAACCTTTAGAGCTTTGGTGTTTTCCAGCCTGGCAGCCAAATGAATGTTTGGAAGAATGTCGAAGACAGTGACTTAAATCATGTTGCAATACACAGTTAGCCTGTCCTTTACTTCAAATACTGTATGGTATTTTTAAAACCATGCACCTGCAGCAGTGGATGATGTTTGAGAATTAGCATTGCCTTTGATTACTATTTGAGAAGACAAGCAGCTGCTTTGGGTTGGAGGTAAGAAACAAGATGCTGCTGAACTCTGTGCAGCTTGCTGAGCTGAAAGCTGCAGGGTGGTAGGAGGGAGGGCAGCGCAGGTGAGACCTGCATAGAAGTGTGGGCCCTGGTGGGAAACTGGAGGGATTTGGCTCGTGTTCTGGGTTGCGTGATGGTTGGAGAGGGTCTGCAGTCTCCTAGCCTTACTCTGATACCATTGTCACTCTCTCTTAGAAGTTCAGCTTTACTCTACATTTGGGTGTTACCAGGTGTTTAAAACCCTAAAGTTTAAGACCTAGCTGTTAAGGGGTAGGTCATTAAGTGGCACAAAGAACTGGTGCATGTCAAACTTGGGGAGGTATCATTAAGGGATGGGACCAGAGCCCACTGAAGTCAGGGAACGATTTTTTCCTTGGTGTCTAGTGTATTTTTGGTGAAATTATACAAAGGTTTTAGCAGGTTGGGTATTCCTGTGCAATGTCAAAAGAGAGAGTCAAAAGAGACAAAACCAAAAATACCATTTGGGGACTTTGTGCAAGGATTCTTTGTCCATTTAAGTGTGCTAATTCAACTTTAAATTATTCAGCATTGCAAGAGGGTAGGGGAATACCAGTAGCCCATCAGTAAATGGTAACAATGCCTTTGTTGCTACAGTTGTCCAGTAAAGCTAATATTTACCTGTACTTCTGTGAATCCCCTCCCCATGCCCCCCAGATACTATCAGCTATTTCCAAGCTTAGTAAGGGGATTCAAGTTACCAATACCAGGCTCTGAACTCTTAGTCAAGGAGGGCTTACAAGTTACTGTGAATCAGGTGAGCCACGCTAACTCTCCATGTTTATGCTCTGAACTCTTGACTACTGTGCATCTCCTTTAGACTACTTTAGCTGAATGTTGGAAATACAAATCTTTGGCTGCAAACAGTTATTCATTTTGCTGAGCTGTTTGAAGTTGATGTCACCTGCTGGTACTTGCCAGTGCCATGTTGCCAGAGGTTGTTCCTCTACAGCCCTGCAAGCAGAATAAGAATATTCTAGTCTGCTTCAGTCTAAATCTCTGAGACCTGCTTTGCGTGTGGGGGTAGGTTTGAGTTAGCCCACTGTCTTTGCTGGAAGGAGTTTAGAGAGTACTTCCTACCATCAGAGCCATAGGGAAGGGACAATGGCAGGTAGCACAGCTACCAACAGAAGACATCTTTGTAGAGCCTGTGATTTGTTGCCAGTTCATATATTTTACATCAATACCTCAAAAGAGGTTAAAGTGAGTAAAAGTTCTCAAGGAGGTCCAAACTATACTAGCAGGTTTGGTTTGGTTTATACCTGTTATGACCGTGGTAGAAGAGTTCTTAGATTTTAGTGTCCCAGCAATGTCTTTTGAGCGTAGACACAGTGTTGATTCCTCCACCTCATCTAGCTTTGATTATTTTAAAAATCTCTGCTTAAAAAGAGGTAACACAGCATTAGCTTGCTAAAATTCCGAGTGCAGCTGAACAAGTTTTAAGCTATTTTCAAGCAGGCAGATCTATGTAAGAAAGACTTATCTCTGTAAACATCCAACAAGCCCAGCCAAGCATCTTCTCAAGCCAGGGTCCCAAAATGGCCAATTGCTGGTGTGTCCGTGTCCCCCCCNGCCCCCCCCCCCCCCCACTGTGTACTGTACTGTACTGGTAGTATTCTGGCAGTCAAAATGCAGATTTTATTTTATTTTCTACTTGTTTTCTCACATGACACTTTTGCCATCTATCTTTCTTTATAAAATACTCAAATTGAACCCTAGGAGCTATATTTTCCCAACTAAAAGTCAATCTTTTTCTCAACAGGAGTTGGTGGCACAGTATTTAATGACATGTAAGAGTGTAGCTGTAAAAAGTTTTTCATTCTTTTTTTTTTTTCCTTCTCCTTCTTCTTCCCCCTTATAAAGTACTACAAGCACACTTTAAAGTAGCAGCAATCTGGAAGGTTTTTTCAAATAATTTCTTAAAATTCCTAATTATTTCATATTTTCATATTTCTAGATGTGAAATATGTTATAAAAAAGTTGATTTACAGCAAGAAGTAGCAGATCTTTTGGCAAAACAATTTCAAGCTCATATTATATCAAAAAATCGTGAACTAATGTTGTAAACCAGCTGAGCATATTCGATAAGCCAGAGTCTTGCAGTAAGGTTTTTGTTTTAATAATGAGAGTATTTTACCTTTGGAAGCACTTACTATGGATGTAGTGAATTCGTTGTTATTGTAAGTCTTATTCATAATTTCTGTCTTTTTAAAAGTTTGTCCTGTTACTCAATGATAAATCATAGGCTTGCTTTAAAATGTAGGTGAAACATTATTCACTTTCTGATGCAGAATATCAAACTACTTCTTCACGATGATCCTTTCTGCCCTTAAGATAAAAATCTGGTTGCAGAATGAGGACTTTGAGTTGCCGTTTTTGCTAGGAGTTGGGTAATCTATGTATGTTGTAGTCTACATTTGTTATAATGCACTCACCTAGTTGAATCTTATCTGGGTTTTGGTGTAATTAATATGCCTACTGGTTTTCCACAGTAAAAACAAACTCTTGCAGCTTGTGGGGGAAAATGAAGTTGAGGAAAAGCTCAGCACATTGCACTGCTTAGGCGTTGGCCTAGGGGAGATCTGATGATTTAGCAATGATGATATAAGAAACCAGAAAATGACTTCTACAGTGATTCATTTTCTCATCTCTGGCAGCCATAGAAACAGATCCAAGAGCCTGTATTTCTAGTTTCTACTCTGTTACTGTGTCTACAGTAAATTGGATAATAAAATGTGAAAACAGAGCTCTCATAAAGACTGCTAGTTTGTAAAGTGACAAGAGATTTGTGGATATACATATATATGTATGTATATTTCCTCCCTATTGTCTTGACACTTTATTCCATAAGTGTTTCTGCAACTCTGTTCTCCACTCCTTGTGCTTTGCTGATTACAGTAAAGTCAAGCAAGCCTACCTCAGAGTCAGCATTTTGTTTATGGGACTGTGCCATGCAGGGCTACGGGGAAGATAAAAGTGCCAAAGAAATCTCTATATATGTTGCCATCAAAGGTTTCCGAAGCATCACGAAAACTAATGTGTTTAAGTCAGGTCTCTTTGAGGGTGTGTTGGTGTGGGGCGGGAAGGGCACTAACTAATTGTTCACTGTGTTATACATGGCGATAGTGTCCCAATTTAGACTTTCCCTGACCTGAATCTGTCATCTGTAAGAAAAGGCTGTTTTAAAGCTCATGGAGTCCAAAGAATGTTTTTCTGGCCTCTCCTGTACATCATTTAATTCTCCCTATGTTAATGGGTGTAAGTAAAATACAAACAGCATGCAGACTGTAGTAGCTGAAGAAATGTTATGACTGGTAGGTGTTTTAAAAAGAAAAAGTACTTTTAGGAAGGGCTGTTTTTTCTTTGTGAGATTATAATTTGTCAGTCTCGGTGAGTATCGTAGCCCTGTCAGATGCTGCTTATGAATCAGAAAAGGAGATGGGAGAGCTGTTAAAAGGGCTAATTCTAAAAGACGGAATACATGCAAGATGAATTTTGAATGATGAGGTAGAGCTCTGCTTTGCGTCACCGGTACTTGTTATAAAGGCTCATGAGTGTTGTGCACTAGAGTGAATTTGCTGGTGCCAGGAGCTCCTTGTGCATTTGTGTAACAGGCTGCAGAAGGGATCTTGCAGGTTAGCTGTCAGCAGGCAACGCAGGTCACGCTCGCCGGCCCCTGGAGTTTTGCAGTGAGGGATGTGTGCACTGTGGCTGGTGGCATACAGCGAGGCTGCTGCTAGGTGTGGCGTGTAAAGAAGCTGCCATTCAGTAATCCTTGAATGAAACAAAGTAACTCACTCTGGGGTGGCATGAAAGTGTAGGGACTTGCTATTTATTTAAAAAACCAAACCAACAATAAAAAAAAACCCCAAACCATCTCTCCAAAACTTGAAAAATGTCTGTGTTTCCTCTGAATTGTTTCCATCTCCATTCCTCCCTGGTTCTTGCTTTGGCCTCTGCTCCAGAAAGTCTGCAATTCCCCTTGCTCGGCAGAAGAGATGAGTGCAAAAGACCAGTGGGTGCCCTTGATGACCTGGTCAGATGGGCATATGAATGCACATTATATGTCAAACACCACCTTCTCAGCTCTCTGCAGTATTTGAATGGCATGCTCTGAATGCCTTTAGTGCTGGTATCACATTTCTTCTCGTTCAAAGCACATCTGGATAATGATCATAGAATATTATGGTACAGTAACTGTTGTTACTAATGCACCGTTCCTGATACTATTGAATTGCATTGCCTCTAGATTAACAGTGGGGAGAATTGCTTCTAATTCACACAGTAATAGGATTCTCAATGTGGTCATGCCTGAATTGACCTTTTCTTGGCACTGGCAGTACATTGCTTGCTTTGCAGCCCTATTATCAGGGCATCTTGAATATAAGTTGGAAATGTGAAGTGGGGGATTTGAAAGTGGGAATCTGGAAATACTGCTGTGAATACTTAAAAGTGGTAGAGTGGACGGAAATTCCCAGAAGGTCCTTGTTTTACCCTATTTTCCTCCACAAGAGGTGCCAGTGTACCTCTGAAGTGCTGGTATGGTAGGTATCCATCCCAGCAGGTACTGTCCTTTTAAATGAGAACGAGTGTATGATTATCATCCTTTCTATTTAATCTATGTGCATGCTTTCTCAGTTCAAGTTCAGCCACCTCTAACTCATTCATGCAAGTCCTTTTGATTAGTTAATCATGGCCCTTATTGAATGTCATTCTGAAATTAAAAGGCTGGCGCATGAAAGCTTCAACACAGGACCTTTGCTGGGCCTATTTGTTGAGCAGCCCAGTCCTTTTAATCAAGTTACTGAATTACTCTGTTCCAACAGGCATGGTTTGGTCTCCTGAGTCTTAAGGAACTTCGTTGCAGGAAGAGGAAAATGTTAAACCTATTCTAATTTAATAATCTATGATCAGAAAAGGGTAAAATTTCTATTTAGGTAGGTAGATAATGAGAAACCAATTTTTAAAGGAATTACTAAGTCTGCAAATATGCTTTGGCAATTTTTCATGGCAAATTCAAGTATTAAGGTAATGCAGTCTTCAAGGTTTTGATTTATATGGCTGATTTTACAGTTCTGGTTTACTCTGTAGAATAGGGTACAGTGCTGTGTGAAAGTCATCCTGGGAAATTTATTTGTTGTGGTTATTTGAGACTGCACTCTCAGCCCTATAGACTCTGCAATACAGAGGCTCTGCACCCTTTTGGGGGGAAGGGGACCACGTTGTCTGCTTGGTGCTGTGAAGAATGGAAAAATTCTTGCTGAAACTCCTAGATGAGATATAGAACGGATGTCTAGGATTAAAAAAAGATAACCATGAATATAAACCACACAATAAAAATACACTGCAAAACACTATAAGGTCTCTGAGTCACTGAGTTAACACAAGTCACTGAGTTAACTTGTGTTAACACCCTTTCATAGATACATGCTAAAAACTGACTGGAGAATTGCTCAATGTGGCTAAAGTTATTGCTGTGTTACAATATTGGGTTGGAAATACCACATTACTGAGAGCTCAAGTGGTAAATTCATATGTGGCCTGCAAGATTGAAGATCCAAAATTAAGAACCATCTTTTCAGCATGTCATTTGGAGGATATGTCTTATTCCTTACCACCAGTTTTAATCATCAGGGTCATTAAAAAAACAAAACAACAACAAAAAATAAACAAACCACAAATAAGATAGGGTGATTTGCTGAAGCTCTGTTGGGAAGTTGCACTGGGAATTTAAATTTGACTTTCTGAAATCCTGTACCACTGATGAATCATTCAGAACAACCTTCCCTGATCTAAGCTAATGCTAAGAGAAAAGCTAACAGCAAGCATCTATGGCATTAGATACTTGCCTGATTCCTGTATCTGCATTGGTGGAAATCAGTGGGAAGCTAGGCACCAAAATGGTGTGGAGCTGTCGCTAACTCTGTATTTAGTGCTGTCTTTAATTTTTTTTTTTTTAAATTTAGCAGTCACCCGAAGCTAATTGCATCAAAGTTCTATCTAGACCAATACTGAGGTATGCATCGTTGCACCTTATGCTGTGACCATAAGAGGAGGTAAGTGCTAGGTATAGGAGCAAAGTAGCTTAACTGTAATTGTGATATCCTGTTATAGAAGTTATTTCTAGTTTAACTTGGAGGAAGAATGTGAACAATTGCAAGCAACACACAGCTTGATTCTATGGACTTCTTAAAATTGCTTCAGCTCTTTAGCCATCTTGAGGACTACCATCTTTTTTGGGGACTGTACTGGTGCTAGCATGCTGAAAGGTTTAGAATAGTCTAGAACTTCCAGAAGTCCCAGATCAGAATGTGCAAATGAAATTAATTATGCCAGGAGATTATGTTGACTTGCTGAATACAAAAATCCATTTAAGCAACCTCTCATCAAACAACACGTAAAACACGGAGGAGCTCTGCTTTAACCTGCTATGGAGACTTCAGTCTTAGCTCTGTGATCTTGACAGATCAATCTGTTAAAGTAACTTTTTTAGAAGTAATGAATAAAGGCATCTGTATTAATATTTCTATCTATGCCTGCCTAGCCCCTCGTTCTTGCCATACTCTTAAGTATGAGCAGCATATATTGCATCCCTCTCTGGAGTGCCTTAAATAGAGCTGACAGAGAACTGATCTTCCTGCTGCCTATTGTGTGACAAGGGCTTTTTCATGGTTTTCTCAATTTTCACTGTGACTCTGAGGTCTGGCAGGATAGAGCTGGCAGAACAGAAAGGATGTAGGCTCCTCAAAGTTAATTCCATCCTCATTTCCTGAAGGTGCTTTTATTTGGAGAATATTTGGGTTTTGCTTGTTTTCCAGCAGCCTTTCTTGAATGCAAATGCCTGGGTAAACATTCTGGTAATCCTAGTTTAGTTATTTAACCTAGGACAATAATTAGGCCTTGTGTGCTTTAAAAACTCTCATATTGCGCAGGCACATGTGGCTGAATAATAGATCTGGAAAGTAAACAGGAAACCTCAGCAAATGGTATCACACAGTGCGAAGACAGAAATATATCTGCTCTACAGACTTAGTGTAGGATCATCGTCATCTCTTACATGACAACCAGTGCAAAGTTGGTAAGAACAGGAAAGTACCTGGCTTTACCCCAAAGCTGTGTATAAGCACACACCTTTTCTTTCCAGCGTTTTTTAAGGTATGTTTTCAAGCGTGACTGTAAGGTGAAAGCACTCGTTTCAGTACTGTTGTCTTGATGTGACTTTGTAGTAAAAGGTTGAGCTTTCCAGTTATTAGTAGGTCTAATACATTAAGTATTTTCCAGGTCAGTATTGATTTAAATGTATGGTGGTTATGGGTGACAGTCTATGCTATATAGGCTTGTGTAATTCACTTACTACCACAGGTCAATTGCCGACTCCTCCTTGGTGGGTGCCAGACACTTATATTCATAGCAAATTCAAACACCAGAAAAAGATTCAGTAAACTTTCCATATTATATTCTGAGTTTTTAACAAAAGCCATTGGGAGCACTGCGCAATGCTATGGAGCATATTCTGTATAGCAACTAGATAAGAAATATTCTTAATGTGAACAGAACTATTGATCTTTCTGAAGCTTATCCATTTCTTGAATGCTGTTCCTCTGAAGACACTGAATTACTTGTTGAAGGACACTTTTGAGGATCATGGTGTTTGTTTGGTTAGATGGCTTTGGCTTTTTTAAATACCATTCCTATAATCAGATGCAGAGGAGGATTTAAATTTGTCGTGGAAAGAATTAAAGCCATTGTGCATGCAAGTCTGGGTAAAGCCACATAATCAAGGGATGGTGGGAAATGATGAATAACGCTGCTGAATGTTTTCTGAACAGAGCGATTGGGATAAAATAGGGCAGGATCAGTTTGAAAGTGTTTGAAAGTTTGAAAGAAACTTTCTGTGCATGTTTTTAAAGGCAAATTTGGAAAACAACCATGTTGTCAATCACAGACTGCTTCACCTGCAAAATGGTTCTGAAATTTTAAAATTAGGCTTTTAGACTTTTAAAATATTTCCTCCCTTGGGTTTGACCAGATGACCTCCAGAGGTCCCTTGCAATTTTAAGTTACTCTGACTCTCCACCTTTTTTCCTTTGGCCAAAACTACTTGGTAAATTTAATTTCAAATAATTTTGTTTTCCATGAAATTCTGGTTTGTGAAGAATATACTGCTTATTTAGAGCAGGTGGTTGCTTTTCTCCCCCTCTTAATAGTGATTGTGAATGGAAAGGTACAAATTGAAGGACGACTGTGCTGCTAAAAAGAGTGTCAATACTGTGGGTGTATAATCAGAAGTTGAGATGATGCTTGCATCAGCTATGAAAAGAGTTCTGTTGTTTGGCACAGGTTTGCTTGAAATCAATGGCAACTATATCAGCATTTTTTTGGCCCTGTGTTTTTTCAGTCTTTTATATAACCCATAAATTCACTTAAGTCTAGCAAAAACCTCTCCTTTGAGAGTTATTTCTATACAGTACAACTGTAGTGCTATCTCCCTAATTTTGTCATTCATTTTTGTATTGAAAATGTAACCCCACTGTTGACATGTTATTAAGGTTTCTGCACTCAAAAGTTCAGTTCCCCCTGGAGTCTCCTTTCGTCTGGAAGATGGCATATATTAAAATTTTATAACAGTTCCCATTAGTTCCGATCCTATAATCTTGGGATCAATCTGGCCGCCCTTCTTCATAGCCTATCAAGTGCAATAAATGCCTTAGGTGAGCAATAAAGAGATTGGAATTAGATGCTTCGAGGCAAGACTTGTTTGCATAAAGGTTTAAACCTGGCCACAGTTGTGCTGATAAGGCCTCTTTCACTTCAGGTGAAAGGAGCTGCTAACACTTTCACATATAAAACAGCTGATCTTATGAAAGAAGATACAGTAAGTGCGGATGCATGTGGATGCAGGGCTACACTTTTAGCCATAACTTCTTTCACTTCACAGTCTGCTCTTTGTACACAATTAAAAAAGAAATAATCTTCTCTTAGTGTAAGTGTGAATAGATAACTTCATCAAGGTTTAAAAAGGAAAAGGGATTGTTACATGATTCCCAAGAATGGTACCTGCCCTTTCCACTTCTCTCTCCATGTGTTTGCTCAGGATTTGCTC